>JBCEWB010093104.1:0-28538 GCA_039654565.1 Peronia peronii
CGGCTTTTGGGGATACCCCCCCCCCCCCCCCCCCCCCCCAGGATTTCCGGAGTAGTTACCGACCCACCATTAAGTGCCGTTCTTCTTTTATTGTTTAGAAAATATTGTGTTTTAGCCCTTTCATCTATTTGTCAGAACTTGAATAAGAATCCTACTTTAGCCGTGGTGAAGAAAAAATTAGAATGTTGTGCATCCAGATGAAATAAGTCTGTACAAAATTTTCATGAACAGAGTTTCTAATTTTGGTCAAAGAGAAATGAGTATAGCTTTCTCAGTGATTTTGCTAAGACTTTTACAATCTAAAATATTTACATTCAAAGTGAGCCCTCAGGATTTCACAGTCATGTCCATAAAATGTGATTTTCTCCACAAAAATCTTTCTGATGCCCAATTCATTCCTCCTGAGTTGCTTAACAGAGGTTTGTTAAGAGAATTTTGGTTCTATGTACATTCTTGAGTGTTTCGTTTGGGCAAAGCAGAAGCAGAGAAATAGTTTTCTGATTATTTTTACTTTGTGTATCCTACCAGTGCCCACACAGGACCAAGCCTTACAGCAGGTTGTCCTCTTGAAGAAAGAGTTGGCGGAGATGCGAGTGAACCAGGCGCTGGCGGAGGACAAAATCATTCAGAGTGCCACGTCTCTGGACAGAGAGATCGGCAAAGCTCGCGGGCTCATCACGCCAGCCAATGTGGAGGCTGACATGGAGAGAAGTGCTCACAGAGAGACCATGGATGCTCTGGAGTGCAGCGAGGCCTCGGTGAGTAGACTGGTCATACTAACTGATTGGCTGGGTGATTAGCTCCTTCATGTGACACAATATCAGACTTTTTTTTTCAGCCAATAGAGCGAGTCTTCTGTAATTAGTATCCCAAAGAGAATATGTGAGGCATCACACTCATCAGTATGATGCCAGTGATTTTCAAGAAACATCACAATACTGCTGTTTTCATCCACCATAGCGGTATTTTGGCACTTTTACTGCATAAAGAAAAATGCTGAACGACTTTTGTTTATGGGTCACAAAAGATTCAAAATATGTTTCCTTCACAGTTTGGCCTGATTAACTTGCCTATCAATCAATTCTTATACTGAAAATGAAGGAGTCAGATATGAAGGAAAATCTGAATGTTGAGAATCTGCTCCATTATAATTATGGGCAGTAAAACAAATAGCACACTATTTGACTCAGAATAATCCGTGGGTTATGTCACTTGAAAGATGGTCCATGCTTGTGCAAAGGTTATTAAATGGATTATTTCTAAAACAAAGTCCAGTAGAATTAAAATTTTTGTCATTCTATGGCTGTGGTCTAATTGCAGTGAACTTCTTTTATTTTGGGAAATTATCTCATTACAGCTATCTTCACAGTTCAAACATTGTGGAGGCATGCTGCAATAAAAATATCTAATGTGATATTGCTAAAACCATATTAATTCTGATATTTATATAGACATATATATATGTGTATTTATATATATATATTTTTTTTACATTACATTTATTTGGACGTGTTACAAGAGTGAAATCATTTGAGGACCATTTGTCTAAGTCATTTTGACTGATACAGAGAAATCCATGGTAATATGACACCTGTCCTATTTTATAGTTCATGACCCTGCTCCGTGCCATGGCAGCCTCCTTAGATCTGGAGGAGATTGAAGGTCTCCGCCCCATGGCTCACATCCCCAAGGATGAGCGAGAATTCCTGATGGAGGCCAGGGAGAAGGCCTGTCAGCTCTTGGCCAATAGAATTGAGGTCCTCAAGGAGAGAATCTCCCGGAAAGATGACCTTCTACAAGGCTATGAGATGGATCTGGCCAAACTCAGGTTGGTAGCTGAAGATGATTGGACATTTTATTTCTTTTTATCCCATCACAGCCAGAGTTCCTGAGCAGTCATTTTTTTGTCTTATCTGTGCAAATATCACTGGATTTTGTCTGCTGTTGAAAGTTTTACATTCATATTGTTGTTGAAACTGCGCCTGTCCTCATGGAAAGAGCCAAAAGTGAAAAACATCCCAGTGGTCAAACTACAGACTTTGTAAGGACCACATCAAGATCCATTTCATATGATCATTGCTGGGAACAATGTGATATTAAATGCATTTAGATTGTGTGTACTATTTCCATTTTATGTACACAAAGCTCATGACCTTCTGTCACACTCCCATATGAGACACGACAAGGAAAATCAGGCACTTGTCAAATTTTGAGCATATGGAGCTATTGGTATCAGTGTGAAGATTGTTCATTTCCCTTTCTGAAGAAAGAATGTTTGCTCTACCCTAAGTAGAAGTTGAGATATTGGCAATTAAAGACAATGAGGGTGACCTGTTGCTGTAGCTGAATTTTGCAAGAAAATGGCGGATCATTTTTGTAAATCCTTATTAATCTTTGTTAGGCCATGCCACTGAATTACAATTTTTGGGCTTTTACTCAGTTTGTTTCAGACTCTGAAATGTATTTATTGATGGTTTCTGTGAAGAAAAAAAAATTGCGGTAGAAGTTCATTCACTGGTGAAAAACGTGATTTCTCCGGTCGCCTCAGTTTGATGAGTGCCTGATTTCATCGTGTCGCGTCTCATAAATGGGTCATAGGAGAGTAATAGAAACTGTGGCAGATCTTTGAAGACACAGATAGTTTCTGTAGTAAGATATTGTTTCAGATGTTGGTTAAAGATCCACAACTACAGACCAGGAAAAACAACAAATAAATACTGCGTCTGCTGTCAAAAAAAAAAAAGGGGGATCCATGGATTTGTACTGGATTTCCCTTGCGGAAACTGCAAGGATTAGGAGCTATGTCTTCATCACTCGTTACATTCCTTTTCCATTTTAGTATACCTTGATTTTGTTTATGATTACAAGAATATTGTTTGATTTTAATCATTACTAGTTGAAAATTTACGCAAGGAAGAGAATTTCTGGCACGTTAAAATGTTTATGTAAAATGTCACTACAAATATCTCAGCATATTCAAATGTAGGGGATCCTAAACTGGCCAGTATCCCCAAGGAGGTGAGACAGTATTGCAGGAGACATGACTTGATACAGATTATGATTTTGTGTAGTGCTTTCTTTTTTTAAACTGACACATGTAAACAGTTTGAATCTCCAACAATGCCCATGCAGAACCAGTCTGTACAGCAGGTTGTGTTCTAGAAAGAAAACGATATTTCTCTTGATCTCTTTGAGAAGGTGTGAAAAGAACTCATTAACTTTCTTGAGGGTGCACTGCACACACACACACACGTTTGCAGCCACTGTTGTCGTGATGATGTCTCCTCTTAGATAACATTTCATCCTCTCAAATTTCAGGCAATCTCAAGAAATAGCAGATAGAAAATCTCAAGAGGTGGAAACTTTGGCTGTAAGTTTTTTCGTTCCTTCTCTTAGCTTGTTTTTTTTTCCCATTGTATATCATTTGGCATTGCTTTGGACATTGTTTGAATTCCGTTTGACATGTCGTGATCTCTTTAGTTTAAAAATTTAGACTATTTTAAAAGAAAGGACTCTTGTGACTGACAGCTTTATTACATAGTGAAATTTATATTTCTTTGATTCATACAGACAGCTTGTATAAGTTATATCCATTTATGAGGTTTGGCCTTTTGTGGAAAATTAGAAAAGAAAGATCTCATCGAATTTGCTCTTAGAACTACAAGAACAGCCTATGAAATCCTGTGTAACTTTTAAGATGATGGTCTAATATATTGGTGATAAATTTGTGCCAAATCTTGTATGAAGATGTTTCTCATCTAAATATGTACCACAAACATGAAGATTTGCTGTCTTTCAAAGACTATTTTGTTTACATGTTGCTGGCATCTCAACTTTGACCTATGACCTTGTGTTTTTACAGAATGATGTTAGAAGTAGATCAGAGGAGTCACATTATCTGAGAGAATCCCTGAATCGAACCAGAGACCGGTTGAACCAGGAAAAGAGGCTAAACTCAGCCATCAAACAGAGAAAGGTCAGTAACTCTGGACTGAAGTATTTGAGCAATAGGGACCAGCCCCCTTACTTCCCTTTACCAGACACAAGGAATGTTGAACAAGCCGTGTAAAGAGGAAGAAAAAAATCACTTTTCATATTGTCATTTAAAAGTTGATGACACAAACATTTTGATATGAGACACAACACGATGCAGTCAGGCTCTCATCAAATTTTGAGCATATGGAGTTATTGGTATCATTGTGAAGATTATTCATTTCCCTTTCAGTGTGTGAACAAATTTTTGCCCTACCTTAAATAGAAGTCGAGATATTGGCAATCAAAGATGATGGGGCTGACCTGTTGTTGCAGCTGAATTTAGTGAGAAAATGGCCAATTACTTTCATCAGTCCTTCTATATCCTTATTGGGTCGTGCAACTAAATTACACTTTTTGGGCCTTTACTCATTCTATTTCAACAAATTTAACCCTGAAATACATTTTTATATTGATATAGAAGGGTTCTGTGAAGAAAAAAAAAATAACGTTAAAAATTCATTCACTGTTGAAAAACAGGTGATTTCTCCAGTCGCCTCAGTTTGACGAGCGCCTGATTTCATCGTGTCGCGTCTCACTGTATGTTTCAAGCCAAAAGTGCTTTTTTCTGTCTCTGTTGTGCTTGCTCAGCACCCTTTGTGTCTGGCAAAGAAAGTAATAAAACTCATCAAAAACAATCCCCATTATCAAAGAGAGATATGTATTATTTTCTGCTGTGGTTCTTTGTATATAGATTCTATTATTATGTATGTTAATCTTATTTTACAAAATCAGTTTTAAAAAATTTCATCTGTTGCATGTAGATGGACACATTTGCTGACCAATCTGACCGTTACAATAAAAGAAAAACAACAACAACAACAACAACAACAACAAAAAAAAACCAGAAGAGGGAAGTCTGGACTCAAAATTGTGTGATATTTTTAGAGTTAATTATCAGAGATGACCTTCCGAACAATGCTTAAAAAAATCTTCTCATATTATAGTTCTAGATGTGGTCTTTTCTGCCAAAAGCCATGTCACCTGTCATTTCTTATAAACTTGTTCAGCTCTTTACATTTTGGTTCATCTGCACCCATTTCATTCGTAGCTCACTGTGAATGAAAGGGAAATACAGACTATAAATAAAATTATGGATTATATATTATGCGGTAGCAAGTCTGTATCAATAAGTTTGTGCATCTGCAGTTGTCTAGGGGTCTTTTGTTACCTCAAATGTCATAAGCCCATATAGTGAAATGTTGTCTTGATATTTTTCCTGTAGACTTTCCACCTGGAAAATGAGAGAGCTCATGTGGAGAACAACTACAGAGGTCATCACTGTCCTGTGGAAGATCCTAAGGTACGTCAACTTTTGGATAATTAGATCTCTGTATCAATGGGAAGATTAGTTTTCTATGTTCTGTCAATGTGAAAATTAATATTTTGCCTGTAGTTGGCATTAAGCTTTATTTTTTTATGTAATGTCAATGTGGATATCAACAATAATGAAATAAATAGTTAGACTTGGAATTGTTATGCTCCTTGGTATATTTCTGTATAGAGACAAGTTGTAGCTTTGCTTTGTCATAGTAAATGACTGCAGGGAGAGTCTGGCTGAACAGGGAAAATGCTTATGGGTCCAAGTCCATTGCTTTTCATGTTAAGTTTCCTGCCACATTCTCAAGGCTAACCATATGCTGTCTTTTCCTTCTTGCCCTCCCTCCACCCCACCCCACCCTCTCTCCTTAAAAAAACAAAACAACTTAACGCGGTAAAATTATGTCTCAAGTCTATGCTTCATTGATACCAAAATATACAGATGCAAATGAAAACCGCACTTTTCTCCAAATTTAATTCTGATCATTTAATAATGTTTGTATTTCCACCCCTCAGTTGTTGTGAACAAATCTTAATGGACCTGAATTGGCATAAAGAATTACTTTATAGCCAGAGACAACAGTTCTTTGTACTCTTTGGCATCTACATCTGTAAGAATGAGACCATAATATGTCAAAGTTTTTAGATTCCTACAGTTGAAGGGACTGATCACAAAGTGAGATGGTTCCAACATGATTTTTGTCTTCCGGATGTGTTTTGCTATACACAAAACTTTAATGGTTTGAATTGTTGGAAATAATGGCATGTTTGCAAAGTCATTTTTTTATTCAGATCATATAACTTACACAAAGGTATTGTGTCACGCATCTGTCTTTGAAATTTAAAAAAAATGGCACTTATTGCATTGTACAATCAGACCCTTCAATTCATTTATTAAATATTTTGGCTTGATATCAGTTGATTACCAGCATGTGCTTAACAGTCATACTTTAACCCTTTTATTTCTTTCACTGCTCAGTTGGCGGCCAAGAAAAGACAGCAGAAAGAAGTCCTCAAACGCAAGAACTACGAGATCAAAATTCTGAAAGAGGATTTATGCAGCACAGAGAAAGAACTGTATGACCGAGAGAGACGGCTGATGTCCCTGGTAAGTTGTCGGATAGTTCAGGAATTAATCTTAGTCTTCAATTTTGGTAGGTTTGAAATGAAGGGGAGAAACGCAAAAGGATTTCTCCAAATTTAACAAGTATACAACACTAGAATTCAAACAGTTCCGAAATAAATACAGAACAACGACTTTCTGATTCATATCAAGGGAACTCTTATCTTTATTATAAATGGTATTTAAAAAAATTTTTTTTTACCAATGACAACAAGACTTCGGCATTTGACATGAAATGACACAAAGAACGGAGACTGACAGTGGACACTCCAAAGACAAAGTTGTTATTGTCCCCATGAAATAGCGAAAACAATTAAAGAAACATATTAATTGTGACGTAGTAAATTTGCATATAGTGAACTCTGTGTCTCAGCTCCATCAGTTATCTCTTTAACCCTTCGAATCTTACGCGCTGGTGACAATATCCATGTATATCAGAAATGCATGCAGACAGCTGTTGTTTTCAGTAAACTCAGATTGTGTATCTGCTTGAAAAAAAAAAATGTTAACCTACAGATAAGAGATTCTCATCAGTCTCTGCTCACAAAGTGGTATCTTAATGTAATGCTATACAAATTGTGAAGACAGTGGAGGATAACTGCACATACAATACAATACAATATTATTATGAGGTCTAAAGACATCAAGTGTGATTCAGGTTTAGGTAAAAGTATAAATGTCACAGAACAGATTTATAATTCACATCAGCCTCATTCAGCATCAGATAATATTTTTCTGCCCATAACAGTTTTGCTGTTGTGAAATTTATGTTACAATAGACAAACAATCAACTGCACAGCACACAGTGTGGTTGAACATTCCATTCAAAAATAAAAGAGAAACCATTGCAGTAGTGCTGATGTATTACTGCAAAACATAACCTGTAGGACAGAATAAACAGGGTACATTGTGATGGGTAGCTAAAAATACATTGTGATGGGTAGCTAAAAAAAAAATGAATAGCATGGGAGGAAAAACATTTGAGTGGGGAAAATGAGGATTAAAACTGAAATTTAACGAATACCATGTAGAAGCAATAGCTGTTCATGAAAACATTACAGTACAGTGGCCCTGTATGGGATAGCATCAGGTATAATCAAAGCTTTCTCTGAGAAAAATTAAAGTACAAGTCAGTTGTATAGTCTTTACTGCCAAAGCAGGTACAACTAAGGTGAAATTAATGAGAAGTTATCACATATTTCAAATGATCAAATTGAAATGGAATGGTGTGAATGTGCCTGTGACTTGTTCTGAAGAAAATGGAACATATATGTAAGTGTGGGGGGAGGAGGGGGGGAGTTTTTAGGAAAATTATTCAGTGTTGTAAAATATGGGCTGGTGATTGAGAGGGTAATGATTGAGGCAAACAATTTGAGAATTCTCTGACGGTGTATGAAAGGTTAGTGTTGAACAGGGAGCAACAATGGTATATACATGGATCTCATTGTACATTGATAAAGCTTTGAATCGTACGTGATGGTTGGTCATCAGAGTGATTGAACTACATGAAACAGACCTTCAGCAACAGGATGTACACTCACATTTATTCATCGCATATCACAATTAAAAAAGTCAACAGCAAAACTTCAGTTGCCTTTCACTAAATTTTCTTGCCGCATCAAAAGAAAAAGATGTCAAGATTTCAACTCCTGAATATCATTGCAATAAGAACTGTTATCTACCTGGTTTTAACTTTGTTATTAGGCCTGTATAAAATTAAAAGCTGAGGACCTTTAGAACGGAGAGAAAGAGAGATGGGACACTGGACAGGTCACATATGGGGAAGGCCAGATAGTTATGTGACTAGACAGGTCTCAGGATGATAACCATAGTTAAAGAGGCTAAAGGATGGGCCATGGTGCTGGGGGAGAAATTTGTCATACAGCCAGTCAAAATGAGTCATATGTTGATTATTACTACCACATAATACCTGAATTGATGCACGCATGTGGTGAAAAAAATTGTGAGGTGGCCTATCTGGTGCCAGAGACAGGAGATAACCCCTAGGCATGAGCTAAAATGGGAGAAAAATGTGTCAAAAAGAACAGTTAAGCTCAGAAATCAGGATGTTGTGAGATATACATCTCACAACATCCTGATATACTTATATCCTGCCCATAAGAGCAATATTTCTTTATTGTAAGATGATTGTTCTTTCCATTTCTGCAATGTAAAAACACCGGTATCAGATTCCTTCATTACATTCAACCACTGATTTTCCAGTTCGAATCCGGCCACTCACAACTGAGTCTGTGTGGTCATAAAACATTGAGATGATGATGTGAGGGGAGGCAGCTAGTCAAGGAATGAAATGATAAAATCAACTAAAAACTGGATTGAGTGAAGGTGTTTTGGCAACCAGTTATCCTTGAGAATTTGATGGGCAATATAAATGGACCAGATGGAAGATGTCAGGGTTTTTTTTTTCTACCATTGTCAACATAATAACTGACTAGTCAGAAGTGACAATGGGTAGTACATGGTCTGATTACATCATTCTGTCATTTTAGAAGTTTCTGTAAGAGTTAAATCAAGCACAATTGATCTGTCTTTCCATTTTGCTAAACTGTAAATAGCTCACACAACACAAGATTATTAATGCATTGTATGGAGCAATAACAAATGAGTGGTCTCATTTATTTGTGTTTTGCTCACAGGAGTAAAATTGGTGCATTATAAACTTAGCATTTATCAGGTGATTTTAAATAGTCACTCCTACTTATCAGTAACTGAAACTGTTGCTCCTGGCTACATGTCACTCCAGGAAAAGTATAGACATGCAACAATCATTAGATGTTTTTTTTTTAATACAAATATCCACAGTAATTTAAATGTTATAGAAATACAGTCATCAACAGGTTCTTGTAACAAAGAATATCAATCTCTCATCTTGTCAAGAATCCAGCTTGTGTGACCTTTCACCCTCTCATATATCTTTTTATTCATTCGTGAACATAATCATCAAGCAGTGAAGAACATCTTTTTAGTGTACACATTGCCAGGACACTATTTGAAAAGGTGGAAAACTTCCTTCCATTTACAAGCACCAACATTTCTGCCTTAACATACATTACAGCCAAGAACTCATATAGTAATGTTGAAGGAACAGCAAGGGAATCGTTACATTTCCTTTTAGGCTACAGGCACACCAAGTGAACAAGGGTTCATTTCTCATGCAAATTATACAAGCCAAATTCTTTTTTTTATATGGAGATCAATTCATATGCACAGTGAATATGAAATTCCACATTATACTAACATTACTACTTAGAATTTACAACCAAAACTTTGAAATTGCTTACACCAGGAATAGACATTCGTTTACTTCAGCCTTGCATACGACAGCAACACTTTCAGACATGAAAGCTCACCGAACAGTTAGTTGACTATGGCCACTCATTCTTAATTCTGGTATAACATATTAGAATCGTAATTGTAGCTCTTAGCCCCAAAGTTGAGCCACATGGAAGTGAAAGACATGCAGCATACAGAGTTACAAACACATTCAGTCTCACAGTTGCAAAGCACACATTCAGACACTGTGATTTCATATCCTCTGCTGTTGTAAAATATGGCCTTGTGAATATCATAATATATGACATGTAAGGACAATCAGTCATAGCAAATCAGGTGGTAAAATCCAGTGCACAAACAGATCTTTGCTCTTTATTGTTAGTTGGCATATTATATGCTCATTAATGTAAGCTGCCAAATGTGCATTGTACATAATCTATTTCATTGTCAGCATGGATCGAACTATTTTGTTATTACTACATTTTTTTGGTACTGGAAGACTGGGCATTTGCTTGTTTATGAGGAGGGAAAATGCAGTAGGGTACCAAATTGATTTTTAATTTTTTTTTAAAAGTGTTTACCCATAAAGTTAATCTTGTGCTATCAATTTTCCTCTTTGTCCCTGAAAAAGAGCTAAGATATAAATGAATATACATTTGAAGTCTAAATTAGTTGACACAAAACACAGAGCGTGTAATAAAATATCTCCAGTTTTCTCGAAATATTAATCTGATCAGCTAGTGCTGTTTTGCATTTCCTCTCCTGGTATGGTTCTCTACCAAAGATTGGGACTGAAATTCAGTTCAGAAATTTCTGTTGTGAGTTTGCACAGCAACTGTATTGTCTGACAAAACAAGAAATGTTTATTCTTTTTCCAGGGAGCTGGATCCTCATAGAGAAAGATGAGAAAGACCTGAGCTTCTAACCAAAGAAATCAAACAGATTGGAGAACTGCCAAATGAGAGTAAAGCTGTCCCATTCAGCAAAGGAGAGGACCCAGGTCATCAAAAGCAGCAGCAATATAGTTGTCCAACCACATCTCGTTCACATCCTCCTGTTTTTGTACTTGTATATTTCATGATGATATAATAACTTTTCATCCACACTGTCATTTATTGTACTGTTTTGTACTTTTGTATGGCACTGTCATATTAATGTTATATTAATAGAAACATTTGAAAAAAAAATTTTTTGTAGACTTCTTGAATAATAAACTGTTAAGTTATCTTGGAACCTGAATGTACATACCACTTCATGCTAAATTTTGACATCTTGATCAGTGAAAACAGGTAATTAATTTCTGTATTAGAAGTATACTTTTATGAGATAGCAAGTTGAATTGAACTTGTCAGAACAAAAAGTACCTAAGTTACCTTTCACATATTTTGATCCAAGTTCAAGAAAGCCCAAATGGATAAAATAAAAAAAAAAAAAGTAAAAAAAATCAGAAGTTTAGCAGTCAAAATTTAAAGTGCAATCATCGAAAAACCAAAAAATGTAAAATTGGCCCAACCAGACTAATATATGAGTTTAGAAACAAAAAAATGAAAAAGATTTTCTATCATCAAGATAAATTCTCTCAAAATGGACTGAAGTACTTTACATTCTGAGGTCTTCAATTTAAACAGTAAGGGTGAAAGTAAAATTATTCATTGAGGATAAATAAAACTATTCATACATAAAATGGTTGCTACTGAAAGCGACTGTGTATGTAACTGCCAAAAAGAATGGGTGTGTGCTGGTGAATTAAAGTTAACTCAACATCTACACATATTTGTGGTGTGGTTCACATGTAGTGGGGAACTGAGAAGATGTGTTAGGAATGGTTGGCAGGAGGATGATATCAGTCATGTGTGACTTTGTGTAATAAAAGTGAGAGGGTCCAAGGTTATAAGAATTGTGATGTTTCTTTATACATATAATATGATCTCAAAATATTGTGGAAAATATGTTTTTGTACTTATCAGGGCAAAGAATGACATTGCCTGCTCTGACCAATTTTATCTGATTTGATTCCATTCAGTTTTAACCATTATTTTATTTTTTCAATCATTGTTTATGGCGATTTCTTTTAGATTTTGTGATACAGGACATTTGATGTTTATAATGAGTTGTACTGTGATAAAAGCCCATTATTTGACTTCGGGATAACTGTTTTTTATATCATTTTTCAGTAACCCATTTTTCTATTGTATCTTTAGTCATTTAGAGAAGCAGCATATTTGAAACTTATACTCAATATTGTAGAAAAAAGAATAAATCAATGTATTTTTCAACTACATTTGTTTTTTCAATAATAATGAAAAAAGAATAATCATTTATGATTATAAGGTGTTGTAAATTTCTTATTTCCAATGTTCGTATGTTATTTTGTAATGAATTTCACTGTTATATGTTTATGGCAATGATCTGTGAACAACAACAACAACAAACACAAAACAAACAGAACAGAGTGCCTGATGTGAATTTTACTCTGAAGCGCAGAGCGATTGTTGGTAATATTTGATCCATTTTTTCATGAAGAATTGTTAAACTTGTGTTAACATTTGATGCCTAATCTTGTGGGGAGTTCTGGTTTTCTAATAGTTAAATTTCACTTACTTGTAGCCTGAGTAGTTTACTTTTTCAGACTGAATCATAACATTTAGACATTCATGACTGTGATTACCAGATCAGCCTGATCATCTTATACCATAGACTAGATCATTATGTTGATGATGATTATAATATTGTCTCTTTTCGTGTATTTCTGTCCGTGTCATTTACTGCTTAACTGTCGTCATCAGTTTGTCTGTCTGTTACATATTTGATCTGTACCTGCTGTCATGAACTTCATTTTTTTCTGTCATTGATTTTTATATTCCTTCAATATGTGGTCATGGTCGCAACACAACAGCCCCAAGTCATATTGGGAGGTTTTGAGTCAAATATGCTGGCTGTACCATGCATATGAATGATACAAGTTTGGTAACAAACAAAGACAATTCTGGAACTCATCTTCAATAGATATATGACTAAAGTAGAATATTTTTTTCAGTTAGCCTAAATCACACCTTGACTTGGGCAAAGTAAGTCCATTGAATTTTCTTGCTATGTTCCAATAGTGTGACAAATAATGATGTTGATAATTGAGTGGCTCAAGAAAAAATTACCTGAATATCTCATGTCTTTTTATTGTCCTGTTTTCCTCATCTTCATATGTCCTTTTACTTTCTCACTTTCCCGACACTGTTAAAAAAGGAACCAAACTGTGAATGTACTAGCCTGTGTTTCCTGGTGTAGAGAACCGTGAAGGAAAACAATAGGACAACAGAGTCTTGTTGCAAATAAAAACTGTAAGCTAGAACTGAAGTCTTGTTGATTCTTTCTTGTGTTTACCAGTGTGTGTGTCTCATCTTGTTGTGTTGCCGTTTGTTCCTATCTGTCTTGCAATGATTGACATACAGGAGCTGTCGATGTTCTACTTCCATGTGAACAGAATCATTCCACAGAGCAAAGATGTGTGTAAGTAGCGAACTCATTAGTGACTTATATCATGAAAAGAGACAGGAGACAGACAAATAAGTCACTAATGAAGTTAGGCACGAATTACCGGAGATCCTACATTAACCCTTGTGTCTGACAAATAGCAAAAAATCCAAGACTTCCTCTGACAAGGTATTTAAGGTCAGGGAGACTGATGTGGAGTTATCGCCCCTACGCACCTGTAGCTTGATACTGTGTCACAACAGATGGACACGTTCATTTCCACGCCGGTTGAACCACAGTGACTTTCAAGACATGTACACGTATTTTGCATTATATCTCACTTGGACTAATTCATATTTGAAGGCAGAAAGATGAAATATAGTGGCTGTCAAGTTGAATACAGCTCGTTATTGGATTGATCCTTTCAGTTGATGGATTTGAGTCTAGGATTGAAATTTTCATAGGGAGGCGGTGCATGCCTGATTCAATAGCAAAGACTGGTTGGCATTCACTAGCCTTGTTTTTTCACGGACTCTGGACTTTAATGATTTACTTGCTCGGACATAGAGAAAGAGGAATTAACACATAGTGCTTGAAACAACCAGAAAATGCACACACAGTGTAAAGTAGGTCTCTGTGTCATAGCAAGAGCTATCAATTATAATTCTTGTTATGTTGTTGAAGCCATTTCTTTACATTGCATACTTCAGGTTAAAAAGTTGAATGTGTTAGGGTCAATTGAGTTAACTCTGGTGCAGTGTGAGCTTAAGAAATGTACTGAATCATCATTGAAAAAAAATTTGACCCAAACTTGGTTCAGCGCAAAGGCAACTGTTTTGTTGTCATTTTTTTGTCATTGTTATTACTATTATCATTTTGTTTTTGAAAGGGAAATATGTCAGCAAAGGGCTTTTCGTAGATTGTTCCGTTGCCCTTACAGTGTTTAACAATCCGCCATAATAATCATGTTCCTCAATAACTGCATATCATCTTCCAGTTTCTTGAGCTAAGAAATGAGTGCACACATGAAATTTAAGAGTGTATGAATATGAGAAAGAAATCACAGGAGATTTTCAATTTCAGTTAATTTAATATCCGGAACTGCTGAAGGTGCAGGTTGCAGCTCTTGCCAAACTGAAGATTGTGAAAGTACCGTCCGCCATGTTATTGTTCCAAAAGCGAAGACCTTTTTGGATAACTGAACCAGGAATTTTGTTAGCTTTGAGATTTGCACGGATTGCTTGTTGTGGCTGCATTTGGGGTGTTCAAAGTGTATCATCAATTAAAGTTACTGCACAGTCCATGTAAGGAAACAACAACAGTAACAAAACAACAGCAACAAACAACAACAAAAAAGATAGCATCAACAACAACAATAACAACAATATCGCAGTCTTACATTCATTACAAAAATATCCACCATTATACTCCTGTGTACTTAGACTGCTTTTAAAGTTTGCAGTGTTGATGATATATGCACAAACAAGCCTCCGTAAATAGATCATAAAGTGTCATCGTTACTTTACATAATGGAACATGCCAATCAAACAAATACCCCTTGGAGCTGTTATATTATTAGAATGTTCATATTAGCCAATCCAAGCAATGCAAGCACTCTCAGGGAAAGAGAAATTATCCTTTAGCCAATCATACCGTTGACATTAGTGTACAATCGAATATGACATCACCATATAATTAAACATGTGCGGGTTTTATGGGCCAGTGAAAGAATTAAGTACAATAAAATACACGCTATCATATATTAAGCCTTGAAAGCCAAATTGTCGAAAGTGCCTATGCCGTTGTTTTTGGGGAAATTGTAATTACTGTATAGAGCTAAGACACTTTTCGATGAAAGTTAACTTGGTCCTCAATACTGACACTGTCCTATTTCATTTGTTGTTGTTTTTTGTTATTGATGTTATTTTGTTTGTTTCTTGACTTTCAAGGATCAACATACTACATTGCCATACAATTTAACATGTGCGGGGTTCATTGGATAACAAATAAAAATATAAAACAGATGTTATCATACATATTGCAAATATAATGTCATTTACACATTGGTCAGCCAAGCTCTGACGTTGCGACTGTACGTCACATCCGGGGAACGAGCAAACAAGGACATGACATGACTAGTTTTTGTTGCGGTTTCGTCGATCAAGCAAAATACCATTATTGTAAGCATTGTTACAGTCAATGTCCCATATCCAGTGGTCATATTTCAATACAAAACGACGCTGCAATGCCATATTTTTATTATAATCATACACGTACATCTTTCACCAATAAGCCTGTTAAGAACAAGATGCCAGCAACTCAGTTCAGATTTCTGTTATCTCTGCCATATGAGATACGCAGTCTAGGACATGTCTTAGCGTAAACAAAAACTCGGCACATAAAATGATATAATTTATAACACCCAGTGTATTCCGAAATTTGAAACTTCCACCCTGTTATGATAAAGACAAAATGTGAACATACGGCAAGTCCGAAAGCGAACTGTATGTTCACACATGTGAAGATCAAGGGTCAGAGGATGAACCACACCTTGTCCATTTTTTACACACGGGAGAAAACTATTTTTTTAAAGAAAACTTCTATGCTTCCTGTTTGTTGAAGTCATTGATTGAAAGTTTTGCCCTGGACAACAGTAGTTAATCTCTATGATCGTTTTAGATGAGGCAGTTAAGGCTCAGGGCTAAACCTAAGGGCTGTAATTTTGAAAATACATCTGCTGTTTTTTGCTTTATGTGGTTTGAGTAACTCTTGATTAGCCTCTTCTTTTCTCTGATAGTGACAGATATTATTATATTATCTTTCTATATCCTTTGCAAAAAAAAAACAAACAAAAAGCAAAAAACAAAAAAACAAAACAAGAACGCACACACACACACACACACACACACACACACACACACACACACACACACACACACACACACACAAACTACTCGCGAAGGTCATTCAGACACAGAGTAGTCGTTATCGTGTTGATGCTCTGTACAATAAAATAGTAATAATGAAAATAAAAACAAATAATGCTAGGGTTACTATACATTTACGCCTTTCAACCTCTTGCGGGTGTCTATTTCAGCGAGATATGTTCCCTGAAGTTCAGCGTTTTCCTGCTAGTAAATGTTTATTCCAAAATAAGGTATGGATTCCTTTCGTCTTCTCTCACTGGAACAGCTAGTGGGCGGGAATCTCAAAGTGGGAAGGACAATCGTGTTAACTTTGATCCGTAAAAAAGAGAAAGGGAAGTTGGTTATACCGTCAGACTATAGCAGTTTAACAGTTCAGTAAACACTTTACTGCCAATCTGACGCAAGGCCTGTTACTGGCTAGGATGGAACGACGATGGAGAAGGCGGGATATTACGGGTGGGAAACAACAGAGTTCCATCTTATATCTAGGGTGGTAATTCTTCTAGCCAATGTATTATTAGTATATTATCAGCCCAGCGTGACAAAATAACTTGACGCACAGTTACGAATGTCATCTTCAAAAGACTGAAAGCTTAGAACATGTTACATGTTTCATCTATGATAAATTAAAATAATTTCAGGTCACAAGCCATTAATGTGGACTAATATTCAGTTGGAACAACTTCAATTTTGTCTGAGAGCTGTACTGTCAGTATGTTTTACATGCTGCTCCAGGTTAAAAAAGAAAGTATTTTGCATCAGCACAGAAACACGGTTTGATGATAGAATATATAAATGTGAGCATATTCATGAAATTATCTCACGTCCGCGCGCTAACAGGCATTATTGATTATTGTCTCAGTAAATTATTGATGAAGAAAAACATGCCCCATTCGCTTAGGTTTAGCAGATGATGGTGTAGATCATGCCATTTCATCATCAACAAAGAAAATGCAATCCATCCACGTTTGAGGTTGACCGTCATCGTTAAAGCCCTTCCTCGCAGTACTCCATGGTTTATCGTCAGCATGGAGACCGTAAATGATCCAGAGAACACAGATAGTGTCAAGCCAGACAACAATTTACCAACAACAAGAAAGTTGTTTATAACATCCAAACTCAGAAGTTTAGTAGATCCACTACTGTTGTTGTACGATTTCGTAGAATCAATGATTCATCGTCAACAAGCAACATAAATATTAAATCACCCCGTTGATTCCAGTTATGGCGAGCAGTTTTCCAGCTTCCAAGGAAAAAAAAAGATTAATGATCCAATGTATGAAGATGCTTGCAGTGAAAGCTGGCATTCTGCACGAAGTATCGGCCTTTCGTCAACAATGGAAAATAAGAGAGGGAGGGGGGCATTGAGAGAGCGCAGATGGTCACAGGCCCAGATAATAGAATTATCATGAACAAAGGGCATTCAGAAAATGTAGATGGCCACAAACTCATACCCTTCTAAATTATCACCAAAAAAGTGGGACTGTAAAAATGGCTGCGCATTTTCTTGTTAGTGGCGATGGTTTTAGATCAACATTGAAAAAGTAGACCATCCAGTAACCGTAGATGAACTGCAAGTCGTATCTGAACTTAGCATCAATTAGTTGTGTGTATTATTCTTGCTGGTGACCGAAACCTTTCCTCAGCAATAAAAAAGTAAACCATCTGAGACTAGTAGATGATCTCAAACCATATAATGAGTTATCATTAACAACAATGACGCTGCAACTAATGGTTGTAACTCTTGTTGTTCCTGGTGTTGGCCTTGCATTTTTCTCAACAACATAGAGTAGAGCATACAATGACTGCAAAACGTAGTGAGTTACAAATGTTGTTATTTAGTGGTCATGGGGTTTTATAAACAAATACAGTTGGATGTGTATCGACCAGAAAAAAACGAAGCTGGTTGTCAGTCATATTCCAGCTTATCATCAACATGGAGAATGTAAGTCATCAATGATACGTAGATGGTTGTAGGAGTTGTTGTTGTTTTTGGTGGTAGCTGTAGCGCGGACGTCGTAGATGTTGCTACAAGAGCTGAATGGTTTGACCATCCTGCTGGACTTGTTACTCCCGCGTGTGCTGCACGTGCTCAGCGTGTTACTGTTGGACAGCGACACCGTGTCCCCTCCTCGCCCGTTGTGTGTCCGCCGGACGCTGTGGTCAAAAATGGCCGGAGAAGAACCGAAACGTGGCAGCATGTGTGTGGACACTTCCTCCGTCTCGGCCAAACGTCTCCGCTCTATCTGCACTACGATCAGTCGGTAGATCAACAAAACAATGACGATGGTGTTCTTGCAGGTGAAAAACATGTTGGTGTAGCTGAGGACGTAGTATTTGAAGATCAGCAGCATCCGGAGGACGAGGAAGGGCAGGTCTTGGAGCACGATGGAGATGATGATACCGTAGACGTCTGGGTTGCAGCAGGTGTTGTTTCCGGCCTGATTATTCATGGGGATGAGACCCGTACGATCTCGCCGAACTCTCGATGCAGTGAGAACTAGCGAGAACTGGATCAGACTCAGAGACCAGATGCCGAGGATGACGATACACAACGTGCGGTTGTAGCGAACCTGTAGGAGGCAAAAAACATTCACGTCAAACCAGAACGGCCTTGTTATTTCATTGTTAACATTCATGCAGACTTTTGTCTTCATCATTGTTATTTTGATGTCCAGGAACGTTTAGATATATCTATACGTCGTTGTTATCTTACTTTCAATACACATGAACCGTCTCACCCTGAAGGTGTCTGTAAGAAAATACTGCTGGCTCACATATATCCATGTTGAAGAGATGGCGTTTTAGGTTTATAAGTAGAATAACAAAATGCTGAGTAGGTTCTCAGTGTATGGCTAGTTCTTTGAAAAGGTATTTAAACACAAAACGTAATGAGAGTCTTGAACGCACCATTCCATTGACATTTCTAGCGTTAAAGGTTTTTGGTTTTATTTTGTTTTTAGTGAGGAGGGAGGCTCTGCCTTTTGGTGGGTCAGTTGTTTCATCAATTGATTATATTTATGTAGAAATTACACATTGATTTTTCAAAATACCTACTCAGTCAGGTACACATCAGTTTTGACTATCTTCTGGCTGACAATTATTATGTGGCATAACTTTTTCATCATCATTTTTTTTTCTCTTCTTCAATTCTCCGAATCAACACAGGCTACCTCAAAAGTTGTGATTATACGATCCTATGATGTATAGGATCAATGTCTAAAGTGTGAGTCGAGACTTGTGCTGTTTGGCAACAAGTGTTACTAGTAACTGAAAAGTGGCATCATACTCTGAGGATTGTGATATACTTAATTCTCCGATTGTTGTGCATTCCCAAGGTAGTGAACGTCTAGCTAGGCCATACAACGTATAATGAGCAATAAGAGATACGGGATACATTTTCAACTAGAAAGACGCTTGATAGTGGGTGAAGTTACTATTTTCTCACTCAGCTTGCAAACTTTGTCTTCCATAATGTGGACACCAAAGATCAATTTCCATCAGCTTCAAATATTACATCTGATACTATGGCTAACCTGAAAAACTCGGGCTTCACAGGACTCAAAGATCGTTCTTTTGCCATATAATCAAACATTTCAGTTTGCAAAGGCAGAACGTCTGAGTTTTTTTTTTCTCTTTCTTTTGACGTACGGAAAGTGGAGAATTTGCAACAATATCAATAATAATAACAACAAAACTAAAATAATAATAATAAAAACAACAACAATAACAACAGAAAACGTTGGAGCTAAGCATCGTTTACCATGAACCAAATGGTTGTCTCAAAATAATAACATATTAACCGCATTTGAACTTCATGGTGTGTTGAAACAAATAACTGCTAAACACCTGCGCTTTTTTTGTATTGACGCAGATACCCAGACAAAACAAACATACAGGTGTTTTCCTTTCACATCACCGTAACATACCAGCTGGGGAAAAATAATAAGATAGGATAAATGACTATTACCTTCCCAAAATATCGACCATAAATCAGCATGCAAAAGCATGGGCTGAGTAATCTCCCAAAAATATTTCCAGGGCCCAGTTCCAAAGATCCAGATGAAATAATAGATAAATATTATGCCTGTGCCTTATATCAACTGCAAAATTCAGCCAAGGTTTTACTTTGCTTTTGTTAAATCTTAAGATAGATAATAAGATCGAAATGTCAAACTCTGGGTCACGTAAACATTACCTTTTGATCATACATGAAAACAATAAACGATCTGTTGCCAGTTGTGACGATAATGTTTGTTTTGATTTTTCTACTGATGTTTTTGAAAAATTCCAATGCCGACGCATTTCGATGAGATTATAGGGTCGAGTCGAAAAGAAAACTGGCGTATTTTTCAAGTGAAAAAAGATGATTATTTAAACCCCCCTCAGCGTGTCCAGATGCTGAAATCGCCCCTACCTCCTAACACAAGAAACACGCATAGCCACCACCACCACCACATGACCACTATCACCATCACCATGCACACCACCACTACCTCTATCATCACCACAATAACAACCACAACAACAACAACCACAATAATAATCACCACCACCACCACCACAACAACAACAACAACCACAACAATAACCACCACCACCACAACAACAACCACAACAATAACCACCACCACCACCACAACAACAACAACAACCACAACAATGACCAGCACCACCGCCACCACCACCACCACCACAACATCAACGACAACAACCACAACAACAACAACAACCACAGCAACAACAACAACAGCAACAAGCAGCAAAACTAGTTATCCTTTTTTTTTTAACCTCCCAAAAGATAAACTTTGTCTCCCTCTCTTCTTGTCTGGTAGGTTTCAGGCAATCAAAACTTCTAAAATTTTATAACTATTACAATTACAGCTATTGAAAACATACTTTAAAAAAAAGGATTTTCTAATCTGAATGGGAAAAAAGAAACAACAACAACCCCCCCCCCAAAAAAAAAAACCAAATATATATATATTTTATTATATGTTCGGTGGTCTATTCAAAAGCTTCGAGGAACTGGGTTTTGCCGAAGCAAAATTGCTCTTCTTGGTCATCTCTACGTAATATACACTCTTGTCATGTCTTCTCTTCAATTTTCTCTTTTCTTCTCTCGCCTTATCCTCTCTTCTCTTATCCTATCTTATCTCTCTATCTTATCTTATCTTTCCCCACTGCTTACTGTCTTCTCTTTGAAAGCCTCGAAAAACTCAACGATATCGGCAGCTGTGCCGATGTAGACCAGGAGAAGCTGAGACAGCTGGTCGTGAGTCAGCTTGCCCTTGGGCAGGAACCAACGGCCCAGGATCAGGATGAGTAGCAGCAGCTGTTCCAGCATGCGGATCCACTCGTCCGAGGTCAGCTTGAAGTCAATGCTAAGGTTCAGATCGATCTGCAAGGGAAGAGAACACATTTAGTGATTCAAAGAGCCAATCTTGAAAAACTTTGCACTTATGAGAGCTATGATGTTCTAATCCAGAACACTTGTCAAAGTATAACTTGAAGCCAATGCTCAGGTTGAAGTCCATCTGCTGGTAAAAGAAATAAATTTAATCCTTTAATGACTCATTCCCAAAGAGAATGTTAGTTTTGAGAATGTGCTACTCGTATACTTTTTGCCGTCTGTACACACCTGAAGCCGATGCCTTCACTAATACCAATCTGCAAGGAAGAGGAACATATTAAACCCATTTAATTAATATTGATATTTAAAAGAAAGACCCTTAATTATTAGAATGAAACCGTATATTAGTATAACATGTCTGAATGCTATTTGAAGTGTGTTTACAGTTTCTTTAATGCTATTCACTTCCCTTTTTTTAATATTTGGCAGAGAGGAACTTGACAGGTAAAATATCTGTGCACTCAAGATGAGGCTCTGAAATCTCAAGCAGCAATTTGTGAAAATGGCAATACTTGAGATATTATTTAGATTTATCAACGCCTATTTGATATCAGACATTTTGGAATTCAAGTGGCGACATAGTTTTGCAAAATTACTGATAGAAAATAATTTGTCGTAACCGAATGGATAAATGGGGCAACTGCACAAGTACATTCGAGTCGACCAGATTGTTGAGGAGTACCATAGTGACGGGGCGGGCAGTGTGTGTGTGTGTGTGGGGGGGGGGGGGGATACTGCTCTTTTGCAGCTCTCAGTGCATACTGAGTGCCGAGCTGAAAAAGCGGCACACATAGCAATCTGTAAATGTTGGATCAGCGTAGTGCAGAATCTTTTCAGTGTGGACTTTTTATCTCATAACTATTTTTTTTTCGATACCGTCATTGACTCTACAGATATCCTTTCTTTTCTGTACTGAAATCAGAATTTAACCATACACAGCCTCCTTAAATTAAATATTACTAGGGAGCGGATATTTTCAGGAGGTATAACCAGGTCTTTCCAAGTAAGTTTGCAATTTTGGAGCGCACCATATTTTCTTCATATTAAACATTTCCGCCTAGTTCTTGATGGTTTTAGATTGACGACTCAGTTATCAACGGCCACTCTTTGACAAGTTTGATTATAATGATGATGATTTTAGTAAACTGTATGTTTTTCTTTTCTATCAAATAGTTTAGCATTTTAGAGAATCAATATTACACCTAATACTGGCAGACAAAAATAAAACCAAATCTACTTCAGTCGGGCTCTCTAGTAATTATATCAGTTGATTACTGTGGAGACAATAATTTGAACCAACAGCCGAGATATCAAAAAAGGGAAAAGAGAGGAACACAAATAACCACATCATGTACAGAAAGAATTGATACATCTGTCAGATTTTACTTTTAACATTTCATTGAATGGCACCCGCCACACGTCTCGGGCCTGGAAAAATCCAGAAATCGGAAAACAACAACAACAATATCAATAATAACAACAACAACGACAAATACAACAAGAGCAACAATAACTACAACTTAACGATAGAAGAACAACATGCAGACCGCTTTGCTTATCGAGAGAAAGGCTGAGGATATTAGTATCAACTTGGCTTGGTACAATCTGCCCCACTTTTAAACTTTCACAAGAATTTTGAAGCTTTTGAAATCAGGCACTAATGGAATATGAAAATTTGAAAATTGCTGCTATGGCGCCAGGGTTCTCTAACATAACTGATGCAATTTTCTATACACTCAGATATAACTTAAAGTCTTTTGAATGAGTTTGTCAAGGGCATTTTGATCAGAAATCGTAAATGCCTGTCTGTGGTACGATGGTTTTAAAAGTTTGTTTTTTTTTATATCCAGCCAAACCTTCTACCATGTTTTCTATGCTAAAAGTAGCTAGATTTGTTAGTTGTTCAAAACCCAAAAATATTTATAACGCCAGAGGTTTGATGTTTTCTCTGAATTAAAGCCGACTGTCACATCTAGGCCCAGATGTTTGAGATGATGTCTCAAACCTGTGGTGCTGTGATGAAAGGCAGTCAAAATCCTATTCTTTTAGAACAGACCAATGTTCATAGAAGTGCAATGGTAGTCATATAGTAAAAAAAAGGTCACACAAATGAAAAAATAAAGAACGGATTCCGGTATGCGAGACAGATAAAGACAGAAAACTTCACCTACACCTCCTCATATACATAACGTAAAAACATCTCGAAAAGAGTGAAGAGACTTTGGCGGGGAGGGAGCGACGAGAAAGGAGGGGGGGGGGGGGATACATAGACCACTTAATGAAGACTGAGTGATCAACGAAGAGGAAAATAAAGAAAAAAGAAGTTTAAAAAAAATTATTTTGTTTTCAAGCCATTTTTTTTTAAATATTAAACCCCGGAAAAGCCACGAAACCTACCTACTATATGCTCTTGATATTTATAATAATTGTTGAAGATTATAAGCCTGAATTAATGTTTTGTGGTTACAAAGAGGCTGACCTTTACTTACACCGCATTTTGGCCTGCTCCTCTTTGACCTCAGTCAATTGTTGTAAGCCTGAAGAATCGCTGAAACAATATCCAATCGTGTTTTAAAGCAATATCGAACAACATGTACCAGCGGCATCGATTCTGCCGTGAAAAGATTAGATCGAATGACCATTGTCCTGAGTAAAAGTATGTATTCTGTCGTCATGTAGTCTTTCTTTAGGCTATAATTATGCTTCTCAAAATGTCAGTTGCGCTCAGCTGTATCATCAACTATTTCTAACATTTGACTGTAGATGGTTTCCAAAACCATACAAGTTTCATCAAACTCTGCCCAACTTTGGGGTATCTATCGAAAGTGCAGAGTGAATTCGGTGCCAAGATAAACAGACAAAAAAGGAAAGAAGAAAATGAACGAAAAAAATAACCCCAGAAAAACAGTAAAATAAATTTTAAAAGACTTGGACAGAATAAGAGGAAGTGCAGAGAGAAATAAAAGAATATTATAAAGAGAATAGCAGCTAGATGGACACAGAGAGAGAGAGAGAGAGAGAGAGAGAGAGAGAGAGAGGGAGAAGGAGGGAAAGAAAAAGGGAAGAAACCAAACAAACAAAGAAGAAAGAGCAATTTTTTCCGATAAAGTGAACAGAATTTATAAAATGCAAACAGCAATAAAATCCACAGGGAAGGAAATCGTGCATTCATGCGGAAAGCCAAATGTCTGTGTCTAGCGTTCATATTTTTGTGGTAATGTTCTAGACAGAAATGCAAATCACTTTGCCACAGACTGGATGATATCAATCACATTAGCAAGAATGGGAAGATACGAGTGTATACAGTTTTGATATCACATTAGATTGGTATTTTGGCAGGAGGAAAAGTTGTCTCGATGGTGTTAACGGGAAATGCACATTCTTGCGCAATATTTGGCGGAGATGGTGTTGTTTTCTTCCCTGACATTTATAGCAAAACAGTTTGATTTGGACAGTTTTGAGATCTACACAGCTGTAGGGTAGGAGCTTTTGGAGGTAGCAGGAATATCTAAATACGCTGTCTGAAAAAAAAAACAAAGATGAAACACAAAAAAGGAGGGAATAAAAAGACAGAAAGTGAGAAGTAGTCAAAGAAACCCAAAAAGGAAGAAACAATGAGAGATAGAAAGATAGACAAAAAGGGAAGGAAGAATGAAGGAAACAAAAAAAACGAGAGAGAGAGAGACAGGCCGGAATAATAAAAAAAAGCAAGGGCAAAAACAGAAAGAAGGAAACAGGAATGGCAGAGAGGGAGACAAACATTGAGAGAGGGAAAAAGAAGAAGGAATAAGGAGAGTAGAGAAGAAGAGAAAGAAAGAAAGAAACCAATGAACATAAAAGGAAGACAGAGAAAAATAGTGAGAAATCAAAAAGAGAGAATGAAAAATTTAAAAATTTAAAAGAAAAAACAAGAAACAAAAAAAAAAAGCAAATAAAGAAGGAAAGAAAGGAAAGAAGAAAGAGAAAGACAGAAAGAAAGAAATGAGAAAAAAGAAAGAAAGATAGATAGAATAAGATGGGAAGAACGAAAGAGAGAGTTGACAGGAGAAGGAAAGAGTTACGAGTTTATCCTGCTGTTATCAAAGGACCGTCATTTCCATGCATGTGGTTCTTGAAGGTTGATGTATGTTTGAGGCTTGAGGATTTGTGTCAAAGCCGTAGGTGGAGGCTGGAAGAATGGCTTGGGGGGGAGGGAGGGGGGAGGGGGGGGAGAAGGGGGGAGGAAAAAGGGGGGGGGGGGGACTGGGTAAGGATCAGAGAAGACGAGATTTAGATGGAGTAAGGGACGATCTTTCTCCACATTTTCCCCCCTTTATATCTCTTCCCCATCTCTCTCTCTCTCTCTCTCGCTTTCTCCTTTTCTTTTTCTTTCCTCTCTGTCGGTAGTGCACTCTCTCTTTCTCCGTCCTCTTTTATTTCCTTCTGTGCCTAATCATTTTTCTTGATGTTGTCTTTGTTGATCTCTCTCTCTCTCTTCGATTTCTCTCTCTCTCTCTCACGTTCTCTCTCTCTTTCTCTCTCATTTTCTCTCTCACTTTTCCTCTCTATTATTTTCTTTTTCTCTCCCTCTTTCCCTTTCTTTATTTCTTTCACTTTCTCTCCCTCTCTCTTTCCTCTCACTTTCTCTCTCTCTGCTTCATTGTCTCTCTCTCCCCTCCCTCTTTTCTCTCTCTCTCTCTCTACTTGCTGTTCCCATGATTGAAAAACGTATATGACCGAAACGACGAAAATGCTTAAACACAACAGACGAACAGGTAGACAAACAAACAAACAAACAAACAAACAAACCCCCTCAGTCCCCTTCAGTCTGTTTTCCAGTCCAGTATAACCAACTTCAATCCATGCATGAAAGTTATAATAACAATCTCTGCTCAATATAATATAATGCATAAAAAAAAAAAAAGAAACATTACATGGGCAGTTTTCAAAAAACACCTGCTTAAATAAACAAAAGAACCCACGCTATAGAAAACCTGGCGATCCGATAATTTGTAAATCTAGCAATGGCAAACCTCCTCAGAACGTTATGGTTTGCACCGTTCATTCGTTGTACAAGCATATTTTCCAACACCTGCATATGTTTTTGGACCAGCTGAAATTATCATTTCGCACGTATGAGGTCCGTAGGAAGAAAGATTTTGCAATCGTTGCGTCATCTGTTACGAGTAGCTAAGAGATTTCGTCAGAGATGAGGGCGTGCACACAGCGAGCGATGGTGTTTTGGTTGTTGCTCGTCCTAGTGGGTTCTTGGCGATAACCGAGCTGTTAAAAAGTGGCAGGAGTTTTGTGTAACAAGTCGGGTGTCAAAGTAAACATGAGCGGCCAAACGGGTGGATTGTCTTAATATTATTAGCCTTGTTTGTCTTGGCTGGTGAGTTCTGTCAAATGTATGTTTTTGGAAAAAAATGGGTGGGGGGGGGGCGGAGGGGGGGGGGACGAGAAAGAAAAAGAGAGACAAATATGCAAGAAGGGACAGCCATTATAAGAAAGCATACCCAGGTAGACATATTGCCAAGCACTAAAACTGACATGTAGACAAACAGACAGATAACAGGTCAACAGGCAAAGAGACAGATCTAGACAGAAAGACAAGCACGGACGTCGACAGAGATCAAGAATTTGAAAACGGGAAATTGGAGGAGATGAGGGAGATCACCAAGAACTGATGCATCCAAACGATAAAAATGTAACGTTTGGGAGACCCATGAGAGCATAAATTGTTAAAACATTGCCATAGATCGTTGTTGTCTCTGTTATTTAATTTTTATTGTTGTTGTTGTTGAGATTATTGTAATTGAAGAGCATTACATGTGCAATTTTCAATCTGTCAAAAGACTACAGAGCATGGGTAGAGTCTCCACCTTAACTATACCCCTGAAAAAGCATCAGAAAGAACGGCCACTGGTGTCCAAAGCAATGGTTGGAATCAATAATTTCAACAAACAAAAAGACAGAAATCTTAAAGACAAAACTTCGGTTTTCTCCCAGATGTAAAAAGTGAACGTATTTGGTTCTCCACCCTTGGCAGTCATTTATGGTTAGTACATTTCTATTTTTTTTTCCATCATCAAGTTATAGAAATCCCTCAAAATTGAAGACGACTGTTTACCGGCAATGAAACAAAATACAACAAAAGAAACAAAGAACAATATTATGTAGAACTCAATATGGTAAAAAATTGAATAAGATAATGTTACTGGCCAAAATTGTCGAACCCTATTGGTTCTGCCTCTGGTATTCTCATCATCATTGTTATCGTTAACCGACTCACCCCAGCGACGTTACCAAGATGAGCATTCAGCCCCTCCGGCAGCTCCTCGGTCTCCAGGAAGATTTCGGTGTCGTTGAAGACCTGGGTGTTATTCAATCGTTTCTCCAGCTCAAAGAGTTCCAGGAACCAAATGGTGGGCACAATACACATCAGGTAGATAAACACGCTGGGGCAGAACCTGGGGACAACACAACAGAGGAGATCACAAACTGAGGGTTAATGATAGCGGAGATGATTCTGACATCAGTACTTTATGTCAGAAAAAGTGGAGACGGAAAACATTGTTAGATTTAACTGAACTGAATGTTTCAATTTTTCTTTCTTCTTCTTCTATTTTTTTTTAACACACGGTGGATCTTGTTGCCAATCAGAAGAAAAGAGGGCTAATGACAAAGACTGTTGTCGATTTCACAATGTCACATGTCAATATAAAAGTTGCACGATGCCGTTCTCCTCTCAAGGGAACCGAAAACTATTAAACACTATATCTCAGGCTAAGAGTTACCAGACAAACGTAGCTATTCATATTATTCGTGTTCTGTTAACAAATTTTGACGTCAGGCAAAGTTTCACCACGAAATAACTATTTCAAGAATACAGATAAAAATACTGTTAAAATGAGAGACGGATGACAAATAGAAAAACAGACAGACGGACGGACAGACGGACAGACAGGTAGATAGATAGATA
>JBCEWB010093105.1:0-12387 GCA_039654565.1 Peronia peronii
ATTTATATAGCGCTCATCCCCGTAAGTACAGGCTCTAAGCACTTTACAATCTATTATTACCCCGACAGACCCAAAGAAGGCACTTATGAGCGTTTTCAGCTTCCTGGGAAGCATACAAGGTGGCTGCCTGTTAGGCGCTCAAATCCTTATCAGTCTAACAATATTAATCACTGTCTATAGTCGGGGTACCCATTTAAACCTGGGTCGAGTCAGAAAATTTGTGTAAATTGTCTTTCCCAAGGACAAAATGTCGGGACCAGTCAGGGTTCGAACCTGAGACTTCAGATCCCGAATCCGACGGCTAGGCGCTAGGCCACCGACACCACAGTAATTACAATAATAATGCCCATTGTTTAAACATTGAGTGAGTTTTCACATAATGGTATCATTGTTGAATGAAACATGATATTGCTCAAGTGTTTACAGACCAACCGAAGTAGCAAAACAACTGACCAGTCAGGAGACTAAACTTACTCCTCCTTATCCACAGAGCCAATCATTGGCGCTGTCCCACATGTTGTCAGACAAAGAAATGCTTACAGGATAGTCCACGATGTGTAGTCATACACCAACCATCACTCCCACTCCTTTGCCTACCTACCTGTTTCCTCCTACCCCATCCCCATTTTACTGCACACCTAGCATTGCATTTTCTTGAATGGACAATATGATGTGCAATTACACCATAAGTACTCTTGTGTCTTGGCCCAACATCTGGCTCTTAGGTGGATTTTTTATTTGGGATTCTTAGAGGGGCAAATTATAGAGAAAAAATTCCATTTCATAGCAGAGGCGGGTTCTTAGGCAGATGGGGCTCTTAGGTGGAAACCACTGTATTGGTGTTTTGTAGAATTAATGATAAGATTTGATGATCGAAGGAAGTGGATGACCAGCTGCCAATTGTAATTTTAAGAAAAGTTCTGTACTGATGGATCTCCCTTGACCATAGTAATGATATTTTGATGGATTTGGGAATTGTACATAATGATGAACACTTTTGCCCCAAGAATTGGAGTTATAAATGTTTGTCTTTGTGGGTATATAAAATATGTTTAAAATTCTCTTCTTTTTCTTTCAGGGTCTTACTTTGAAAGGATGGATAGAATTATTGAGTGGCCGAGAAGCCAAGAAAGCCATCAAATTCTTTGAGGAAGCCTTGGCGTAAGTTTCTGTGCTTATCTGAAGTAAGGCAAATTTCCATACATTTGTAGTACATTTGAAAAAAATATGATTTTCTGCCCTTTAACAAACAGGTAGGCTGTGTGACATTTCTGCATGATCATTTCAACAACTTATTAATATTTATCACACATGTCAAAATGAAACTGATTATTTTTAGGAGTAGTAGTTGTTTTACAGGAGAAAATTATAGATGTGTCACTCAGTTTATTTCACTAGAATTGTATATATGATAGCTGTTATGAAACTAAGCATTATTGTGCTTTAACCCCATCGAACCCATCTTTGAGGTAACCTCCACTAGGAGATTGAAAGACATATTACAGAACATATCCCCATCAAGCTGGATTCCTACAGCAGCAATAATCTTTGATCCTTCCTCTCTACTGATTTCTGTCGGAAGGGGAATTTTGTGAAGTCTCTTAAAACTGTGTCATTTCCTAGATTTGTAAACCAGTCATCACTCTTTTTTGCAATTTGTGCTGAGCCCTATTTAAATTTTTATGTAAACCTAGTTTCACATGTTTAACATTGTTTTTCTATCAAAGTAAGCCACTTGTTAACTATGAACCGAGTGTTGAATGGGTCTAGGTAAATGGGTAAATTACAGCTGATGTCTAATTACAAGTTTCTATATTCCTCTGATGAAGATGAACAAGAATTTGACAGTATTATTCTTATAGTGATGTTTAAAGTGATAATATGATGATGATTCAACTGTCTAGTTTAAGTCTTATTCAAGGCAAGTGGAAATCGATCATATGGTGCAATTTATGTCAGCAATATTGTGCATGAAAGAGAAAGTACAGGCACGGCTAGTTTGTAAAGCAGAGTACTGGTCAATATAAATCTTGATATTTTCCTTCAGTTTTGTTTGTGTTTATTCATTGGTTTGCATGTGTTTGCCAATTTTGTGACACATATGTGATTTTTGCCAGTTTGTCCTCAGAAGGAAGGCTAGGTACGTAAGGAAATTAGGATGACGTGTTAGGTTTAAGAGTTAAGAAATGAACAAAAAATGTTATTGATTTTCATGATTTTAACGTATTGTTTTAGAAGTTAGATAAATCATAGTCACTATCTCACATGGTATAATGGCTCAGATCTCATGAAAACTGTTGCCCTATAGGAGTGGTTTTTCCAAACCATTCAGTCACATTCAATTAGCCTAGAAAATTCTGCATGCCATGTATATATATCAAATTTACCTAGAATTTTTAATTTTTGTTTGGTTATTTTATTAAATTATATTGTTTTAAACTCAAATGGGGCCTGAATCAGGATGTCTAAATTGTCAGATTCAGAAGGCCAGATGGGTTAACTGTTATAAATCAACCCATCACAAGATTATATATAATAACAATCTTGTGCTATAACACATAGAGAAGGAATATAGCAGGTATCAACTGTTTTCAGTAACTGAGTACCAGTGTTCTTATTGTCCTTGTGGTCTTGACCATAGAGAAAAGGTCATAGCTTTTTGACATAAACAAAAATAGATAGATGCCCCAAAAAGGCAAAGTGAAACACTTTGTATTTCTTTTCTTTCTTTGTCTCAGTGATGGTTCCAGAAATGTGAACGCTTTGTTTGGAAAAGCTAAGTACTTTGAGTTACGTCATAACTACAGCGGAGCTCTGGAGCTTGTCAATCAGGTAGTTGTCAGTCAGTCCAACTTCCTGCCAGCCTTTGTGGAAAAGATGAAGTTACAACTTGCCTTACAGGACTGGGACCAAACTCTTGAAGCCACTCAGAGGTGATGAATTTGAGATTGCCTGTCACTGTCCTAATATGATACATACATTTTCTCTAACCTAGAAATTTTTGAAAATGCCATGTAGCGAAAATTCAAATTTCGCTATTTTTTCATACTAAAAACCTGTTTTTCTCCAAAACTTACCAACAGAATGGGTCGCGCATTTGTACCTTTTCTGGTTTTGTTGTGAAAATGATGTATGCCAAATTTGGTTAGAATCGGTTGAGAAATAAAAAAGTAGATAGCAAAATACTGACAAAAAACTGAGTTTTGAGAAAAACGCATTTGAAGTTTTTTTTCACTGGAAAATTGGCATGGAGAGTTTTTTATTCGGCGTTTGGCCTCAAAACAGGCCTTTTTTACATACTAGCCCTCTTTCCATGACTTCTGTGTCTTTTGTTGCCTCTTCCTGGCTTTCTGGGCATAATTTTTCTCGAATTCTGTTCCCTACCCCCATCATTATAACGCCTCCCATAGAGCCACTTTCGGGTTCTCAAGGGCCTCTATGTAGTCTCTGTATCTTTTTCTGTCCAAACCTAGAATTTCTTTACTTTTACTATGGCATATAGTCCACAACTAAGCTCTGAAGTAGCAGAAATAAAGGAAAGTTTTACTATTTATAGGACATGGAAGTTCATTCTAGAGCATCTGCTACTGATAATCTGCATGATCAGCAGTTTTTTTTTGCCTCATAGTGGTCATCCAGTGTCCATCGCTGGCACTGGGTTCATGATATTGCTAGAGAAGATCATAATCAAGTATTTTATGCACTGGTTGCCTCCAAATAATCAAAAAGTGATGATCCATCACTGCATGTAGCAGCCAGAGGGAGCCAAATCCTGGTTTACAGTAAGTCATGACATCCATTGAATGATCGTGGGTCAAACATGCTAGAATGGACATATTCACTTTTTGATAAATGTTTCTGTGGACTGAAAGTTTGCAGCAGGTGTAACAGTTGTTTCATAGCAGCATGCATTCTGAACTTCAAAATTTTTTTTAAATATCATTCTGCTTTTTCAATGTTATCGCAGTTCCCTGTTAGTGATTTATCTCATGTAAGTTCTTTTTACTTGGTTTCAGGGCTTTGAATGTTGATATTCACTGTATTGAAGCGATGGAATACCAAATTGTATACAACCTATGCAGAGAAGGAAATTACTCTGAGGTTAGTTGATCCAGAAGTTTGTTCATGGTGATATTAATTAAATGTTTTCCATCTGCTATTATTTTATATCTTTCCCGATAATTATATATTTTCTTATTATATATTATATAGTTAATAGATGGTAGAATAAAGCCTTAATTTATGTATTATTACATTAGAGCTTTACAGAAGCAATCTTCATGTTTCATTGTGAAAGAAAACAAGAGCCATCACTTCATTATATATCAATTCTCATTCTTGAAATCCTTTAGTGAGTGCTGATAACAATGAAAATTGTTGACATGTTTCATTTTGTTACACAAATCTCTGAGAGCTTATTGAGCCTTTTGTGAAAATAGTTTGCAAGCGGAGCTCATCTCATGTTAAAAGGAATTTCCACTTTTGCTGTGAGATATGTGTCCAGACTAGAAGGTCTACATCAACTGAATTTTCTCACATCTTGATAACCTATATTTTTGCACTGTTCAGCTATTATACTCATTCTGGCTGGTCCTTGCTCCATGACCAAGTTTCTGAAATTGCAGTGTTACTGAATCAAAATTACTGTCAGATTTATGGTGTTAATTGAGTGTAGATATGTAAATAAAAAGGAATAAAATGTTTGTTAGTCCGCAGAGAAAATGACAAACTTGCCTTATGATTGTTCGAGAAATGGGGGAGAAATAAGTAGAAAAGTGCCAATTTCCAGATCTTAACCTGCTAATTCAGTTGAAATAAGAAGGAAAGTGGTTATTTCATGATTGTTATGAAGTTTTAAATATATCTTTTTTACATGACTTTTTGTATTCATATACATCTACTCCTACAAAAAAAATGCGTTTGCAGACCTAGAGGTCACATGCTTAGCCATGTAGTTGACATTATGTAATGACAACCTGAAATCTTGCGGACATAACTATGATGACACATTTTTAGAAATTAAACAAACAAAAATTACTTTCATGTTTCCTAAGTGGTTTTGTTTTAAAACATACACATGAAGAGCATATAAAATGCAGAAGGTCAGCAAAACAAGAAATTTTAAGTGCCTGTAGGTCTGCATTTGTGTCATCATAGTTATGTCTGAAAGAAATGGAAAACTTTGCATTTTCATAATTTAATTTCTGTCTTGAAAATTTGGATAAACTAAGACTCAGGGAATTGGATTAGACTTGCAATGCATAGTTTCAATGAAATAATGGCACTTTATTAATAATTACTTTGAATTTTGACAAAACATTGAACATCTTTCGAACATAACTATATGACAAATATGGGCGGCAGCTTTAAATCAATTCAAAAAGCACTGAAAAATGCTTGAACAGTCACTGAAATATAGACATTTATAATTTAACAATAATACTGCCAAAGAACATGTTCTCTGTGGGAAAAGAAAAGCTGACAAAATAATAAATGGGCATCTTGGATGTGTACTAGTTTGCCGTCCCTTTCCAAATGAATAGAAGCCTTCTGAAGGCTCATGAATATCACATGTAGGTTTTCAGGTAGAAAACATCAACAATACGTGAGTCATGTTCTAAATCATCATATAAATTTATGGTGTCTTTATTTTTATTCTTTAGCCCAATTCTGTCATTGCATTTTTTGCTCCAGTTTTCATCAGAAGCACAATGAGCTTTATTTCGGCTCATCAGCTTTAATAGCCTTTTCTATGCTTTCATAAATCTGCTCTTTGTTGCATGGCTTTGTTTTTGGAAAAAAGAAAATCTTCTACACTGATTCGAACTCAAGGGGCTCTGGTTATTGCATGTGTGTCTGAAATTGAGAAATCAATTGTATTTTATAACTTAAAAGATTTCAGCACCAAAGGATGCAATTTTGACAAAGCAAAAAAATAATTCAGTCGACAAGTTAACCAGCACTGCTGGGCCTGAAAAGTGTCAAAATGAAAATTTGGGCAGCAGAGCTGAGCCTAGAAGAACAAAAGAAAAGGTTAAAATGGAAAATTTGGGGTGCATGGGCTGAGCCTGGAATTAGAACAAATGAAAGGATCAAACTGAAAATTTGGGCACTGTTGGGCCAGACTAAGATCTAGATCTAGATCAGACCTAGTGACTAAAATGGGTTAAATTTAGACTTCTGCTGCTGAACAGTGTCAATTAAATCTACATTCTATATGAAAATTGCAACCGGTAGTAGTCTAGGGTTAAAATCCCAGTCAAAAGCTAGTTCTTTTGAACATAACAATGACGACGATCTCAGTCTTGTCATTTTGTTAATTTCAACGATTCACACTCTTATTAATGTGTTTATAAGATCTATACATAGCCATGACACGTGCCAAAACAGTTGCGATGTTACTACTAACCGAGGTTCATTCAAAACGCACAAAATATGCAGAACTGTGCTTTCGAATGCAACTTCCACGGAAAATCTGTCGAACATGACATTTTCAAAATGTGATGACGACAACTGAAAACTTATCAAAATTCGTCGAATCCGTCATTGTGCACAGTTTTGCACCGCACAGCAGTAAATACGGCTTCAACCAATCAATAATAACGATAGTGGATATTCCGCAGCAAATAAATCCTTATTTTCTGATTGGTTCTTCTGAACATAACATATGATGACATCATACGCTACGTCACGAAAAGGGCGCGAACTTCTAAATTTAGAACAGTCACAGCCTCAAAATCGGTAGGGGGGGGGAACCCCATAGAATGAACGACAATACACTTGTTCCAGGGCCCCAAAACAAGCGTTAGCGATGGATTTACGGTAATCGAAATTGACCTCCGAAATGACGACACAGGTTATGTTCGGAAGTGAAAAGTTCGCAGGTGCACAGACACTAAATACCAAACGATACCGACTTTCCTGATGTAGCACCATCAATAGTGCAGTTGTAGTTCATATACTACACATTAACAACCTTCTTTGCATTGATTTCATTGTTGAATTTGACAGCATAAAAGTGACAATCTCGATGCGTCACGCTTCACATATTAGAAAAATATTGATTTTATAACTAGATATATTTGTAACATTTCTTCTGGCATCTTTGCAGCTATGGGTCTGCTCCCACAGCTCAATCACCATATTAAGCACATCATACTCAAGTTTTAATGCTCAGGTGTCATATTTATTGCCATAGGTAGCAATTTTGTAAGGTACACTCAAACACGGTTAGAACGAAATTTGCGGGGAATGGAAATCATTTTCGTTCTATCGCTAGTTTGTTGTATCCAAAGAGGCTAAATTGAAACAGAGATGCAAGTTAAATTATCGAATTACCTCCCCTGATTGAAGAGTATCCTCACCGTGACCTTATGTCTTAAGGCCACTCCATTTTCATTTTTGTTGTTCTGTAAGCATAAGAAATTATATAGCAAAAAAAACGTTCCCAAAGATTCTTTCTCAATAACGCAAGTTTCTTTTTAAGCGTTTTCTAACTAACCGTGTTAGAGTGTATATGAAAAAAAAAAACACCTATTGGCAAAGGCTCATATACAATCAAAATATATGAAAATTGCAAAATGAAAACCTATTTTTGATTGACTAGAAAATGTGATTCAGTTTATCAGAATTGTTGTTCAGATATGTCTTCAAAATCAGTCAAAATTGAGAATGCTAATGTTTATTACACTCCTTAAATGTTCTAGGAGGAAACAAGTTTAGAACAATGTCAAAAAGCAAGACTTTGTCTTGTATCAATTTTTGAAAAGACTATAGAATGTCTGAGGTAAATTTTTCATGTATGCTATCCAAATTGCAGCGAGAATACCTTTTTTGGTTATTTTGTTTAATTAGAATTTGTCTAAGTATCCAAAGTGACGACTAAGAAAAGAGGCACATGGTTATAAACAAAAAAGAATTTTGAGAATTTGTCATTTTCTTTTGATAGATTTTTGTTGGCTGATCTATGGACCCAGAGAAATTATGGAAAGCATAACTTGGATTTGAGCCGCAGTTTTAAAAAATTGTTATGAGGTTGTATTACCTTCATTGTCTGGGTTCATTTCTGTATTTTGAAGAATGTTCGTTTTGTTTACCACAGGCTGCCTCCAAGATTGCTGATTTGATCACAATGCTGGACAGACAGGAACCACAGAGTGGACAACTGTATATCCATATGGCACAGGTCTTCTCTAAATTGGTAGGCTGGACAGAATGTTTGCTGGGACAGATTCCAGTGAGATAGGAAAGCAGAAGAAATATTTATTTCAGTATTGTATTATGATTGAGCTTAGCTTGAAGTTTGCTTTGGTAATCTGCATCATGCAATATTTTACTGTCAAAAAATTTTATGAAACATTTAAAAAAAAAAAAATTGAAAAAAAAAAAAAGAAAGAAAAAGAAAGGACAAATAGTTATTAATTATAGAAACTGGGGATTTAAAAAAATGAATGTTTTTGGTAAGAAATTAGAATTGAAATGGGGGAATGATAACGAAAGAAAAAGTGGAATCTCACTGAGATTTGAAAAAAAATTCTTGATATGCAATTATTTGAGAAATGGAAAATGGGGGACAAATTTTAAAGTCTTAAGGATACATTATTTCCAAGAGATGGAAACTGAAACATGGAAATAATTCTAAAGGTAAATTTTAACCTGGTGTTTACATGTTGACCATAGATAAACAGTGATCAAGGAACTGTAAAAAGACTGAAAAACTGATTCTCTATAACAGTAATTTAGATTTGTTTGATGTAAATTTTGTGTTAAGAGAAGTTTACCTTTATTATTGCAGATCCACTATTCAAAGTCTCTAGCCATTTTTATTATAAACCATGAATAGCATGTGTTTTTTTCATTTATTTCTTGGAGATCAAATATGATGACTAAAAGTGAGCAATGGAAGAAGAGGGAATTTTCTTGTTTGTCCCACAGTGTGGCAGGAATCAGTTAGTTTTACAGCAAACGCAGGTGCTGACAGAGAGAGCTGTGTCCTTGGATCACAGTAATGCTGAGTCTGTCAATGAAATGGGCTGCCAGCTGCTTATGCAAGGAAAGGTGAGACTGGTGTAGTTGCTGTAACTCCATTATTGTATAGTCACAAGAAACAGTATACATTTGTCTTGATAATAAGTGAGATTGTATTTTGTTAAACACTCTCTGAAATACAGAAAAGAGGTGAATAGAACTGAATTTCAGGTGTTTTGCTATCAACTTTTCTGAAATAGACTAGATATTTTCCGGCGAATTCAGAGATACAGCAGTTTAACTTGGCTTTTGTTGTTAATGTATATATATTCTTTTCTTATCTATTGAATCTATGATAATATAAATGTGTGTTCCACGCTCTAGGTGAAAGAGGCAATGAAATGCCATAGGAATGCCATGCAAATGGATGAGACAAGTGTAGCTGCCCTGACTGGCATCATTGGCTGTCAGCTCCTTCAGAACCACATTGATGAGGCAGCCCAGCAGTTGGAGTTTCTGAATGAGATACAACAGAGCATCGGTCGCTCTGCTGTGAGTGGGACTCCATAATTAACATGCTTAGCATTCTCTTACAGAAGAAGATTTGCCTGGCTGAAACGTTTCTGACATCTATGATTAACTCTTAAACTACCAGGCAATTTTCAAGACATGCCCAGGGGGTATGATTTCACCAACAATTTTGTAGCGTAATGTCAAAAAACGTGTAGCAAATAGGAAAATATAGCTAGGAGAACATATTATGTAACAAATGAAAGGTAATAGAATAGGTAACATATGTGTTAGTTTATTTGTAATATGTAATGTTTTCGCATGTTTGTGGATGACAAAAAGAGGGGGGAAATAAAAAAAGGCAAATAATTACATCATCAGTTCTACACATAGATCTACCTTCCTTGCACATGAAAATCCTTTCGCACATAGATCTAGCTAGATCTCGTACATCCAGTGTAACATGATATCCCTGATTATGAAGGTCACTGATTGAAAGGTTTGTCAATTATCAACTTGAAACATTGTAAACAAATCATTGTTACCTGTAGAAACCAGAGGACGGTTCGAATTCAGTCAAAAAAAGTGATCAAAGCAACATGCATGTTTCAAAAACATCACCAAAGTCTATGAACCAGGTGCAAATAGATCAGCTCAAGGCAGTCTGCTTGCCAGATTTTTTAACTGTGAAGGCTAAATCTAAATTTATTGGCCAGTATGGTGCATAGGTTGGTAGTGAACTGGCCGGTTGACCAATGCATGGTGCGTTGGCTGGCAGTGAAAAGGCTAAAAAATAGGTGAAATTTGACGATCTTTTTCAGTATGTTTTAGAAAAAAAAAAAAAAAAAGTGGAGAATATAGAGATAATGTGAAGTTCAATGTGCACCTCCAAGTTGAAGAAAATCAGAATTACCCATGTGCATAGTGTGAATTGTGGAGTGCAAGTTTTGTAACCTTCAATATATTATGTTATATGTTTATAAAATGAAACAGTCCTTCACTTCTTCCAATTCTTGAATTTTAAAAAAAAATAAAAAAATTTAACCCTTTCAGAAATTTTGCTTGCCATGAGAATGATGTCACTAAATGTAGGTCAGTGCATCCACCAACTGATACACTGGTGGCGGATGGCAATAGAGTCAACTGGCAGCTCTGTAGAGCTGATTATTTTTAGTGCTTTAGAGATCTTTCACTCTTCATTGATTGCTTATTCTTGCAGGAGCTGGCTTATCTGTCAGCTGTTCTAGCTATGAAAAAAGGCAGAGGACCAGAAAAAACTATGGAGTTACTGAATGAAGCAATTGAATTTCATTTTGCAGGTCTAAAGGTAAGTGTATATCACAGCCAGGCACAGGGCAAGTATTCCCTAGTTCTAGTGCCGACAGTATTTCCCACACTCGTGTTCTTTTTGCGGACGTGTTTTTCATGGGACAATTTGTCTTAATGAAAATTCTGCTCATGGATACTTTTACATTCTGCATGTTGATAATACCATCATTGTTGTCAAACTGTGATAAAAGTAAAAAGTAAGCAAGAAATAGTTAAGTGTTCATTAATTTCTCTTGTGCTCACTGGATCTAATCCTTTCCATTGGCTTATTTCCTAAAATAATTATGAGAAAAGAATTTAGTAACCTGTCATATCATTTTATCATAAAGAAATACTTTCTGACATATGCTCTACATCAGTGGTTCCCAGCGTTTTTGCACCAGTGATCTGTTACTCAAAATCTTGATATCCACACGACCCTCTGCTATCAGAAGCTTGATTGACATTTTATTTTCTGTGATGGAGATGGAAAGAAACATCACACAGAAAATTTATTGAAGAATCCTGTAATAATTTATTTGCAAACTAATGTCATCTAATGACATTGAACCTCTATAAGACAAGTATTTTTGTTTTGTTTTTTTGTTGTTTTTTTTTTTGCACTGAAACAATAATAAAAAAATGTATGAGAGCATAAAAATGTAATTGATGAGTTGATAATTAATTTTATCCCAAACTATTTCTAGCAAGGCTATCTGAACCCCCTGCCAACGCTTCTCAACCCCAAAGAGGGATATAATAATGAATTTTCATTTTCTCTTTTTTTTTTAAAATCAAGCCATTTATTGTCTTTTTACTTTTAAAAATCCTGTCATTTGTTTACCAAACATTGACTTGATTTCCCAGTTCATTATTATTCTGTTCCTCTTTCTTTTCATCATATAAATATATGAAGAAGTTATGAACCGCTAAGCATTTTCTGTACAATTGTTCTTACAGGGTCTTCCCCTAGGCATTGACTATTACTGTAAACTCAACCCAGATTTTCTACTGCAAATCATCAAAGATTATTTACAGTTTGGTCCCCAAGTGGTAATGGTGTTATATCTGTTTCTGTGTGTATTTAATTTTTTTTTTTAACTCTTTATGTAGTGTTTAAGTGGTACTGTATTGTCACAGCACATTAACTCACTCACTGCCAGACATTTATAAACAGTCTTTATGAAGAATGCCGGGCATTTGTATACATTTTTAAAATATTCACTGAATCTACAGTTTTAGACCTAGGGGCTAGAAATGTTACATACATGAGCAGCATATAACTAAGTAATACAACGCCAGATATTTTTGATCTATGTGAATTAGTTCATGAACAGTGAATTTTTGAAAATTTGCCCAAAAACAGAAAATAAACTTTTTATTTTCAGTGAACGATACTGTTGTTTACATGTATTGCATGTATGGTATGTCTAAAATATTGTTGGGGATTTGCAATAAACAAGAATGAAATACAGAGTGAAAGGCAACAGATATAAAAGGTTACTCACTTTATTCTTCCCCCAACTGTATGATGAACTTATGAAGACCCCAGACTTTCTTGTTTTGTTTTCTCAGGAGTTTGTTGTGTAAGATGTGAGACTG
>JBCEWB010093116.1:0-12387 GCA_039654565.1 Peronia peronii
TATGTATGTATGTATGTATGTATGTATGTATGTATGTATGTATGTATGTATGTATGTATGTATGTATGTATGTATGGGTGTATGGGTGTATGTGTGTATGTATGTATGTATGTATGTATGTATGTATGTATCTGCTTATGTATATGTAGGCAGATAGTTAAGTAGGTAGGTAGGTATATATGTGCGTGTATATGTGTGTTTGTGTATGCGTGCCTGCGAGTGTCCGTGCGTTGGTGTGTGTATGTCTGTGTGTGTCTGTCTGTTCCAAGACCAGATGTTCTTTTGTCTTACCCACCTCTCAGGAGACCCTCATGTAACAGACACCCAGGTGCAGTTTTTGGTCTGAATTTTCTTTCATTATATCGGGTCTCCAAAAAAGTAAAAATTGAAAATTTGAATTTTATCTGCTCGGCAAATTCTTATCCTGAAATTTTAGGAGAAACTGTGACAACGCGCTGAGTGGAGGTAGGGAGACAAAATATCTGAGACGAGACACGATGAAATCAGGCACTCGTCAAATTTTGAGCATTTGGAGTTATTGCTATGACTGTAAAGATTATTCATTTCGCTTTCTGTGTGTGAACAAATGTTTGTTCTACCTTAAATAGAAGTCGAGATATTGGTAATTAAAGATGATGGGGGTGACCTGTTGTTGCAGCTGAATTTAGTGAGAAAACGGCGGATCATTTTTGTTAGCCCTTATTAGGTCACTAAGTAACAGTTTCTGAGCTTTTACTCAATCTATTTCAGCAAATTTAATTCTGAAATACATTTTTACATTGATATAGAAGGGTTTTGTGAAGAAAAAAAATGCGTTAAAAATTCATTCACTGTTGAAAAACTTGTGATTTCTCCGGTCGTCTCAGTTTGACGAGTGCCTGATTTCATCGGAGATTGAAAAACCCTCAGAAACCTGACCTGACACTTATCTGCAGACAAAAATATCACGAATAACATCGGAACAAATTCAATTCAAGGAACATTGTCTTAGTTTGAAAAGCCTACCGCTTGTGGCAGAAATGAATGTTTACAACACTCACGATGAGTTATTAGTTCTTATATGCAACAAACGTCCAGTTCTTTGAGAATATTACAGTTGACTATGAGTGCAAACGGGATCGAAAGGCCTTGGATGTGGACATTGGGTAGCTAGGAAACCTTAGGCTTTGGGCATCCGCGCTGAAGAGACGGACTGTGTGCCGTGCCCTTCCCAATTTGTAATGCCGCCGGCCCTGCAGGCTATGATAGAGAGATAAAGCAATGAAGGTCCACGAGAAAAACGCTAAAGAATCCAGGACCGTGATCTGTCCAAACTGAAGAATGCCAGCAGGTATACTGATAACTTTCTTGAGGTATTTGCTAGCAGGATCTTGTTTTTCCATTGTCCTGTTTACAGGCATATTTATGATTTTCATAAACTGTAAATGCTTTTTGCTTTGTTTGATAATCCAGATTATCAGTTTGTGAATGTCGTTTACGATGTTTAGCGCAGTATAGCGGGAACTGTGCTGATTTGTATTTGAACGAAATTCCATGCCGATACCAAGTCATTGTCCTGTGCGACACCGTGTGAGCAATGATCAAATGGCAGTCGTAAATTTGTTCTGTGTCGTGTTCGTGGAAGTGAGTGAGCGAGTTACCTGTAATTGGATCGCTACGGGCAGTTCGTGAGTACCAGAGGAGATAAAGCATCAGGGGAACACATGTACGAGCGCTAAAGCTTAGAGTATCAGTTTCCCCTATAGAAATCTCACTAAAGCCGGGAGTGATGTGAACGTCGGAGTTTCACACCACATGAGAGGAAGAGGATTGAACCGAAGATCTTTAACGTGGATTCATTTTCGATTTGAACAGAAATGTTTCTGCTTTTTCTTTTATTGTGCCATTGGCGGACAAGAGTGCAGAGAAATGAAAGAAGACATTATAGAGAAGGCAACTTTATGGAAAACATGAGAAGAGAATAACGAACCAGGTGATGAATACGGTTGGAGGATAGACAGATTAGTGATAGATGAAATAATTTTAAAAAAACAACATCTCTTGAGTTAACGACGGAGAGAGAAATGTCCATGAAGTTAACGTTGACAACGGAAGTAACTCTTGTTTGTGAGGGATGAGGCAAGGACAAGAAGAAAAGGAAAGTTTTGAGAGCGAGAGAGAAGAGAATCAGATTGTGAGGTAAAAGAGTGTGAACGGAACTGACGCCAGAACTCACAAGTAGCTACCAAAAATAAGGTCAGCACTAGAGCATGAATGGGGGGAAGGAGAGATGCGGACGTCGAGATAGGGGAGACTACTGGTGAAGGACAGTGCGGAAGTGGAGATAAAAGATGGTCAATAACAAAAGCCGAGTGTTTTTACATCTCGATTGAAGGAGTCCGACAGTGCATTGCAAAGGTACGGCGAGATAATTCCTTCTTTACAAACACTAGTGCGTACATAGGCCCTGCAAATTACCGTCATATCTGATCTCCACCTATGAAAAGCGCTCTGTTGTTAGCGTAATCAGCAAAGGCTCCTGAACGTCGAGTCTTTGAAATCCCTGAAAGAAGAAAGCTCAGATAGTCCTCGAACCGTCCGTTCCGTCAGCTTCGGAAGTAGGAGAGTCGCGATAAAACACTCTCTATTGAACATTTGTAAACTCTGGGACATTGGCGTGCCAACGTTCCCGGGTGTTTTAACACTTAGTAAGAGAGCTCTCGTTTCGACACAGCAAGGATAGCATAGCGTCTAAACTGTTGTGTAGCACGTATGAGAATCAGGCATATAGCTCAGAGCCCCCCGTCCCCCCCCCCCTTTCTCCCCATACCTTTCTCTCTCGTCGAGATAACCACCAGGAAGGAGGTTGAAAGACGAAACAAACCAAGCCAAACATACCTTTCTCTCAATATCAGGCGAGATGAAAAAATGTCCAAAATGGGAAAACTGAAACAGTTAATTTCTTGATTTGGAAGGGGTTAAACGGATATTCTCTCATGGCCCCTTGAGTAAAGACAGTGAGCGGAGTAAAGGATCAGAGTGACTTAAGAAAAAGCTCTTGCTCACTTGCAAGGCAAGACGGATTGCTCTCAAAGCTCCTTGATCGAGATGATGGCAAAAGATATTTGGTTTAGATAATAAAACTGACAATGTGTCATAGAATCTCCAGAAACAAAAACGCCTGTGAAAGAATACGAAAGAAACTCTCAAGAATCACTTGAACCACATTAAGATTCCAGCAGTGGGAACCATGAGGGCTGGACAAAGAGGAGAATATGAAAACAACCCCCCCCCCCCCAAAAAAAAAAGCCATTTCAGCATTTTAAGTATAAAGATGAGAATTTCTGCGAGCGCGGAGGATGTTGATGAAATATAATGAGTGTGCTTTGAATCTGTGAGAAAAAAAAAAAAGGAAAGAACACTGAAAATGTCATTTGATTCTACGAAGAGAGGCACTACACAGAGATAGCTGATGTAGATCCTGTAGGTTCATAGAGAACTGGGTCAAAAGGAAAGAAGCGATAGAACCATAAGACGTAACAGAAAAGATTCGTTTATCGTCACCAACTTTCCGTGTGAAACGATAGCTAGATCTGTCTACTGTTTAGTGCCGACCTCATACCTCAATGTCAGCTGCAGATTTCTTATTGATTTCCATGGCAACGGCGATTTTGCCGAGTTGATGTCTCTTTCCATTGTGAATTTGCCAGGTGGTGTGCTAGACGCCAGTGTTTACAAAGAATTGTTTGCCCTGGCAAGCTGTGCAGCCTCGTCAGTCTCCGCCGATGAAGTCCAGACTAGTTTTTGTTCATCTGCCTGTGTTCATATGGGATTTGAGTCCAAACCCTCAAGCACACAGGCCGCTGCATATCGGATACTTAATGAAACGCTCTGCACATTATTGGTTCTGGCCTTCATTGCTGCACGATTCTCCACTGTACTGGTCTCTCTTTCATTTTCATAAGTTTCATCCCCCTACAGAAAGCGTATCGTCATTCAAGTCTGTATCTGGTCATAAATTTCCCGTTATTCTCCATTACTGTTACATTTGCTGAAAGGATTTTTTCAGACCAAGCTGTACTCTTATGAAAAACCAGAACACTATAACCTCAAGTCAAGCTCTACTGACTACAGAGGACATCGATAAAAGCTGACCACTTTTGCTAAGAGCATCAGATATCTGTACGCTGTGCACAGTAACTTGCGTTGTTCCCTGGCTATGTAAGTTGTAACGGTTTGCATTATTAATGGAGAAAAACAATATTGACATTAATGGCATTGATGCGGACCGCAGAGTTCATGGATCTTCAGCTGATCTGGTTCGTGTTTGTTGAAGGAAAAAACAGCATGATTTATAAAACGCAGTGTTCGGTTTAGGTGACAATAGCTGCTGCAGAATGTAGGGCAACTGAAGGTGAGTGTTAGAAAAAAGCCATCAAGATCTCCGCGTTTTCACCGCACTGCGGTATCAAACATTACCAGTCTGGGCAGTGGCGTGAACAAAACAACAGCACACAAAAGTATCTTATAATCAAGGCAAAGGTGAGCTTCTCCTTCGTCACAAGTGAAGTATGAGTCCTGTCACTAGATAACCAGACTGGTCAGTCGACGGACACTTCCAAAAACTGAAGGACGATATTAGTGTGAAAATCAACACTTTTTTGTTTCACACGGCTGGACATATCATGTGGCAGCCAAGAGTTTGTTATCCAGTCATGCGATTTTAGAATGGTAAGAAATGCAGAAAGCTGGAAAACACGATATCCGTCTCCACCAACTTCGATCTTTGAGATCTCATATAGAGGAAAACTGTTGACGGTGTCCTCTAGGCACATAATACATTTTTGTTGGATCTGTTAAACTTTCCTTACAAGAGAGAGAGAGAGATAAGGGGTGGAGAGACAGACAGATAGACAGACAATGACTCATTTAAGGATAGTACGTTTCCTACGTGTAGCTGGCGGAGGGTTCATCCTGTGGGATATTCGTATTCCTCCCCTCACAGGCAAATCCCTAAACAAACATTCCGATTTCCATTTTACTCCGGTCTGTTATGTTTCTACATGAAAGGAAGCCAAATTGTCTCTCCCAAGGATACGCTGGTCAGAGACATTAGTGCTGACCCCATTGTCAGCCACTGTCTGGACAGAGGATCGCGAGAAAGTTCTGAGTGGTTGGGTCATTCCGGCCCGTCAAGATCAGCTCATATACATGAACACAAAAAAAGACAGAAAACAGAGAGAAAGCAAAGCGGATAACAAGAAATGTTGGAATATGAGAAAAGTGAACGTGTAGACACGAGGGCAACCCTACAAGTTCAGTGCAAGACGATTCTCTGAAGAAATGTAAGAACAAAAACTAACGACACCATGATGACCATCTAACCATTTCATTCTAGTCATTTGAATAACATTACTAACTACAAAGATTTTGCCATCAAATGGTAACCATATTCCTCTATCTCCATCCCCTTATCCCCTCACCCCGCCACCCCTTTTCCCTCCCTGGATTCCCCCCTGGGCCAGGACTACTCCGTGGAGCTCTATCTGACCATGACCTGGTTAGACTCCAGGCTGCAGTTCTGGAGCTTCCATAGGTCTGACTGGCTGGAGGTGGACTCCAAGATCATGCCCCTGGTCTGGGTGCCTGACGTCTACTTTAAGAACGAGAAGCGAGCAGCCTTTCACAACGTCACCGTCCCCAATCGCTTCATGCACATCTACCCGGACGGAAAGCTCAAGTACTGCCTGAGGTGTGTAGACTGAGCACTCGCTACCGGGCTCGTGGTCTTTCTGTGTCTCTTATCAACCTCATAGAATGTAAGCCCAATCTTTGTAGCTGTTCTCGTTGCATAGAAAGTACACCTGGGCTCTGTCTAAGTGATAAGGTCTACCCACCCGTGTATTTTTTGTCCATGCTCTGTAGAAGTCAGAACTAGGGCGTGCGTAGCTGTCTTGAAAAAAATTCAGCTGTACCTGTTTTGGCTTTGTAGACGTAAGAGCTAATAAGGGTCTGTGTAGATGTTTTGGTAGAATCCAAGTCTTGTAATTGTTTTTGCTCCATAGAAGTCAGAGCTAAGGTCTGTGTATGAGCTAAGGCAGCCCAAGTCTTTTAGCTTTCCTCCTCGCATAGAACTGAGAGCTAAGGTGTGGAGTGCTACAGCCCACATATCCCTGTGGTTTCATCAGTTCACTAAGACAGCATTTCTCATGCATAACTGCCAATAAGTCACCATGTGCAAGTTGATTCAACTTGTTTTGTTTGTCTGAAGACTAGAACTAGTCTTTTTGTGTCTGCAGATTTGTCGTGAGCTGTTGTTTTGTTAGGGTTCATGTTAGTCTGTGTATGTCGTTGGAGCAGTGTTAGTTTGCTATGTTATAACCTTAGACTTCGTACGCTGTCTGTGGTTTCTGTGCTGATACTGACAGGTCAACTGTTGGCTGATTATGTGTTGGCAACTCGAGTGTCGCTGGCTTGTCTGTAGTCAGCATGAATGTCTTAGATGTAGTTCTTTGTGCTCCATGTAGCCTTTCTGTAGTGTGAGACAGCATAACAATGTTGTTCTATTTTGCCCTAATTCTCTTTGGCTGGTTCCTACCTACTGTAACTCCCACTTCTTATGTGGAATAACTTATCAACAGTAAGGAGAGAAGGCCATGGGACCATGTGGCCAAGCCATGATCTTTTCAATCCTTTTTTTCTCCTTTTCATTTGATTCTCTTCTGTTTAACTGTTACAGTTTCATCACCTCACAATTTCTGTATTGTTGGTCGCATGAACAAGATAGTGGATCTAACAGTATTGATAACTGCTCGTTCTACTGTTCGATCTGATGTAATCTTTCCATCACTCTGTGTGTACGTATGTGCTTGCTTTAGTTTTATCCTGAGTTTGCATGGCTTCGTGTTTGTGTCTTCAGGCCTATTTATTGTATACGCCAATCGTTTACTAATAACCTCCACCTTTTGCTTATACTTCCCCATCGCCACCCTCCCCTCCCGTCCTTGTGCTCATTCATTTGCTAGCTACTCACTCCTGTGCCTGTAGCATTTCTGACATCACGACATTTACCCATCACATTCAGCTGTTGGTGTCATACTGTATTCTGAATGCACAATCAGGCAGTTCAATATGGCTGCCACGGAGCAATAGATGTGACAAATCAAACCAAGCCCTGTTGTTAAGGTCAAGGTCCTCATATAAAACTATCCTCATACATGCTTGATTTAGGAAGAAAAATTATAAACCTTCTGTCTGATAAAGAATAGGAATGCTCTACATATACAGAAGAAATGGTAATAATAATAATAATAATAATAATAATAATAATAATAATAATAATAATAATTAGAGCAATCGCTTTAAATATTTTACTCCTATTGCATTGATATTAATATGATTTGAGGATTATCTCACGTCCAAGCGACGAAATAACGTCCAAACTCAAGTGGTTATCTGTGTGAAAACACCAAATACACTTGCCATTAACGAAATCAAACTGCATGCGGTATCGGTGCAATTCTTTTCAATGAGTACTGACAGAAGTATCATCAAAGTTCATCGAATCCATTCATCAAAGGGCTATGGTTTTTGACAAACACTCACTCACAATTACGTGACGGTCCAAAGGTAGAGAGGAAAAAACAGAGGAGATAAAGAAATGAGGTTACAGGAGCTTGAAAATCATTACTGGAATTGTTTGTTTCCATTCACTGGAGGTGTTGAATTTCTCTCCTTTATTTGTGTTTACGTATTGATTGCATCTGTCCTTTCTGCTGTGTGGTGTTGTCTGGGCAGGTGTTGACGCGAAGGTGAAGCCGCACTTCATCTGTCGGTGTGTGTTAGGCCTGCTTTTTGTTGATTTTAGGGAACCGGGATTATGTCTCAACATACAGCAATCCTAATTTTAACCCTTCCCTTTCTTTTCCTTGTTTTTTTTGTTTAGATGTATTGATTTTAGTGATATCACGAAATGATGTCACAGAATAATGGGAGATCGTTTCGCAGATTATCTGCCCCTCCCAAAAGAGGGACTCGTGTAAGGGGAGGTCATTTAGACCGGCCGAATTACTTCCCTTTCCCAGCCAAAGCGGTCTATAGCAAACATTGTAAAGAGGGAAAAATCCCTTTACACCTTGTCATTCGAAAGACTGATTGCCAAAAAATTTCATAAAATTGTAACAAGAAGAAGAAAACATTCTCTTTACGTTATAATTTTTTTGGAATTTTTCATGGTGTATGTCTCAAGTAAAAAACTCAGAAGTGATTTTTTTTTCCTCTTTACACTGTTTGTCCAGTCCCTCTTGTGTCTGGTAAAGGGAAGTAATAGGGCTGAGCACAACGATCTCCCATTCCATCTAGGATTAAATGATAGAGATATAAAAGAAAGTGACAAATTAGTTGTCGAATTCAGAATGCAGGTAAAGAAATAGGTTGGCTGTATCCAGGGTGACATCCAGGGACGTGTAATGTGTGAGAAAAGACGACAGGCACCCTCGACCAGTTTGGCTATCATGCACTTCTTGCCAACAACACTGGACGTGTCCACTTCGCCAGCCATGATCATTTCACGCCCATGTCATCGTCTAGTCCAGCAATATCAACTGTCTCAACCACACCATTGAGTAACAAGACCTAGCCCATCTGACCAGAAATTGGGTAATCACACTGGACTGGACTGTCAAGAGATCTCCGGCTACTCGGAGGAAGAGCATGGACTTGAATACAATAATTTCTAATCCCCCCCCCCCCACCAACCCATCCCTTCTCCCTTCTTCCGTTCCCATTCCCTCCTTTACCATATACTAAATCTCTAGACAAAGCATTTTATCCAACGCTCACTTTTAAAAAAAGTCTAATAGATAAGATTTCGTCTGTGATAAGAGGATGAAAATAACAGAGAGCAGTTTAATCTTTATTTTGCTATCGTCTTTAGTTTCCTGAGCACGTATATCAAATGACTGCATTGCATAAATCTTGTTGTCTACAGGGACTTCGGAATATTTCAACAGCCGTAAACAAAAAAAAATTGGAAGTATGAATAAGTAGTGAAACCACATCCGCTTATATTCTATTCCCTTGTAGCTACATTTAAGACAATGGCTCATTCATGATATTAGATTTCTTCATGCATATTCTACCGTAGTGCTCACAAAAGGCGGCCCTGGGTGCATTGAGGAATACACAATCAGTTATAATTATATGCCAGATAGATTATCCCTGTCAGTTTACTGGTCATGCACAAGAAAAGAAACACCACCATTAACATTTTTATTCAGTTTCAAGATAAATGTTCCCGTTTTGCTTTGCCGATCGCAACTTTTGTTTCCCAGATTCCTTCTGATAAGTGTGTTTTAGAAGTGATTAGTAGAATTTTAAAAAATTGTAACAATCAACTGGTTCATGAAATTGACTCCAATGGAGATGGGGATTGTATAGATTATGAGCGGTATACATTATTACATGCTTTGCATCTAAACATCGTTTTAATTTTTTAGCTCATCTATCGCCATAACGACTCTTGTTCACCGGCTCATGTTCTGCGCTGTAATTTTTTCAGATCTAGGCCAAAGTTAATGCAGTTTGACGTTGAATTAGGGACAATGTCGATCATCGGCCTGGGTAGAGTAACAGGGCCGAAACAAGTCGTTTTTAGAGAGAAAAACCCAATTTCACTATTAATTTTGTCTGCGCTAATAAAACTAAATGGTGTAGGGCAGATAGAACAGTGTGCCTCAGGTATGAGGATTTTGGCATATGTAATACAACATCATATACAGTTTGGCCGTGTAGGCAATACATGGGCGGTATAGCGAGTCTCAGAATACAGAACGTTAGAACCGTACCATACGATACGACATCCTGGTCCCTGTTTTGTAAATGTTATTTCTGACGGAGTGTGTGTTGTGGACATATTATAGTCCCCCAAAACGGTCAGAGTGGCCATGTTTAACTGATTAATGCAAAATGGTCCCATGTCTAAAGTACATCAAACCACTTCAGTTCCAATACGGTTTCCGTCAAGGCGTCTGATAACCTCTTTTCCGGGATGAGGGTTAGGATTAAGGGTAGGGTGAGGATTAGGATTAAGGGTAGGGTAAGGGTTAGGGGTAGGGGGAGGATAAGGATTAGGGGTAGTTGTAGGGAGGGTTAGGGTTAGGGATAGGGTGAGGGTTAGGGTGAGCTTTAAGGCAGACACAAAATAAAGTAACAAGCCTAGATTCCATCCAGATTTCAGACTTTTAGCATCAGACTCTACTGGGAGTTAAAAGGTTAATGGTGATATTTATTGTACCAGTCTTTTGTGGACTCGTGTAGGATTGAACGAGATTCTGGAGATCTAAATACAAATATAGATCTACAGCCAAGACAACGCTCTTTTGGCTGGCAGATGTTTAGGAAAGATGTACAGAATTGATGAATAATCGCCACAACGCTTGTCTGACGCTGGCGGACCCATAGTCATACATCGTCATTTTTGAAAATATCCTGTCAAGGCCAGAGCTAGGATTAGGGTTAGAGTTACGGTCACGGGTTAGGGTTAGAGTGAATCCTATTAGTGCCATGTCTCTGGTGCATATTTGTCTCGTCTTTCGAAATCAGTGACCCTCTAATCAGTTATTGAATGTTGGGTAAGAAATTTGATACTGATCTCTCTTGTCGTTGAGCGAATCTTGCTGTAGTTGTGTATCCAAAGCTTCAGTTAGATCTCCTTAATTTCATTGCCAAGGCCTAGCAGTCGTAGAGTTAAGGTTGAGTGATCCATAGTCAGTATGTGAACCCTGAGTGATCGATGGACACTTTGGTACTTATTTATCCCTGGCACTTCACTAAACTCTGCCCCGGGCCCAAGGGATCATGTCACAGCCCATGGTCGGTCTACCCTGTTAGTGTTACTGAGCTGAGTTTCTGGGGACATAGACAGAATTAATTGGGCAGACTGGCAGACTTTGGATCTGACGTGTCTACCCCCAATGCAGGAGGTGAATCTCTCCAGAGAGAGAGAGGAAGAGAGAGAGAGGGGGAGAGAGAGAGGCGCCAGAGATAAACGACAGAGACATAATACGTGACTTGGTATCATGTAAACATTTGGGACAGTGAGGTTTAATAGTTGAGTCTCTCCAACAGGCGCTGTTGGAAAGATTTTATCACGTTGGGTCTATTAAGTATCTCTACTTAATATATGTGTTAAAAATTCATTGGAAGACAACAACATATGATCGCTTCTCTTCGTTCCGTTGCACTCTCACGCTAAAGACAGAGTATAGTAGACATCAGAAGATTCCCAAAATTATTGCATACATTTGAAGACTCCAGTGGAAAAACCAGATGAGTCACATTTTCTACAAAGGGAGAAAAACAGAAATTCAAGTTTAGAAGTCTGTAGTTTTTCACTGTATACCCTTTTAAAAACTCTCTTTTTAGCGGAACTAACCTGGTTTTTCCGAATTATTGTTCTAGTTAATAAATGTTAGCGGTGTTGCTTTATAACGTCAGGGCAATAACTTATCTTTCACAAAAATGTGACTTATCTGGTTTTTCCACTGGGGTTTTCATTTGGGAAGAAGAAAAGTGGAGGAGAAAAGGGTGTGCTTCACAGGTAACAAAGCGCCAAGGCTGAAGGGACAAACCAAAAACAGTGTCAAGATTTTTTTCACATGGTGTCAAATTAGCCCTCGCTTCCTGGACAAGGATGGACTTTTCTTAATTAACGCCAGTGTCAGAGAAGCTTTCGAGTCACACTGCCAGTCGTCACTTCCGGTTTCTAAAAATGGCTGAATCTCTCGTGAATTGTGGCAAATTATCACGCTTTCTCCTGACCAATCAGTGGACTTGCGCCTACAGACAGAAGGTCATCCGGCTATCAGCTGTGTTTACATGGGAAACCGGGTCAAACATAGCATATCGAAAGAATACGGTTATTTTTTTTATATAGATTATTTATTCATTTATGTAAACACGATAACATACTTTTTTTTGAAAAAAGTGTTTTTACCTCTTGATGACTGCATTCTGGAAACGATGATCAAAACCATGAAAAAGCTGTCACAACGTGGACAAACTAGCAAAGGATGAACGGATGTTTACAAAACTGAAGTTGGCGCGGTATGACGTCATATCACACATGCAGGCCGGCTGACCTTCTGTCTGTTGACGGCAAGAAATCAATGGTTCGTAACGTTTTCTTTTTTTATATATAAGGGAAGAATGTCAAGACACAGGGAGACAGTTTTTCTGCATTGATAGCGCATTTCAGTTCACCGTGATTTGAAAACCTGGAAATATATCAGAAAATGCATGATATGTAAGAATGGTGCCGCCGTGGGGGCCTGGGGTATATAAGTAGGTTCTTTGCTCCCATCTGCAGGCGGTGAAAGCCCGCCATCGGTGGGATGTCTCCCATGGAAT
>JBCEWB010093127.1:0-12387 GCA_039654565.1 Peronia peronii
TTTAATCAACCAAAATATCAACATCGAGGTGCGCACGCTTGCCATACACTTTAAGTCGCAGGGCTATATTTTAAAAAAAAATATCTCCCACGGAGGTCGTGGGTTCTCTTTATTAGTGTTTTTTTTTTTAAAATAAGAACACAGATGAATCGCGAGATAAAGGTGTACAGATATTCAGAGAGATTCAGAAGCACAGGAGGCATGTAACGGCAGCCAGAGAATTAAAAAAGACATCGCAAGAGAAATAAGAGACAAGTAAAAATATGAACAGAGAGAAATTATTAAGGAGGGGGGGGGGGGAGAAAGAGAGAGAGAGAGAGGGGGGGGGGCGCTCAGACACACAAACAGAAACAACAACAACAACAATAAAAAGACAGAAACAAAAAGAGAGTGAGAGAGAAAGATATTTAAAGGATGAAACAACAACTAAAACACCAAGAGACTGACAAAGGAAGAGGAAGGAGAGATTAAAACAGTCGAGGGCAATACTGCTAATGGCTGCAGCTGAATCGCCTCAGTAGAGATTGGCTGTCCTTGCTTAGCTGGGATTAGGCGCACGTTCCCCCGAAGCGCGCCGGTCCTAGAGTGACATTTATACTTGATGAGCTGCTCATTTGCGTGAGCGTAAAAAGAGTAGATGTATCTTTCCTCAGCGTGTGTGAAAACTTGTGTGTGTGTGTGTGTGTGTGTATTTTTTTTTTAAGTTGTAACTAGAGCAGTGATGAAGGGAGGATGATGATAAAAAAATTACATTGTAAAATGCACAGTGGTGAATCCAGGAGACAGTAGAAAATTACACATTTCCGTGGACGTTAATGATTAAAAATTCTTCCCCCCACTACCCCATTTCCCTACACACACACTCTACACATTCCCCATATTCCTCTCCCTTCAGAGCCATTTGTTGTTGTTGTTGTTGTTCTTTTAAGACGTTAGATAACAATGGTGTGCAATGGGACAAATTTATGGGAAAACGCCCAACTGATCATACACTGTAACTGCAAACTCGTGTGGAGTAGAAAAAAAGAAGGGAAACTGCCTCATAGATGGTTTATTATTGTATGTGGGCAGCATGGACAATCTTAAGAAAATTTTATATAGTCTGAAAACAGGGGTATGATGCTCAACATTTTCAGGTTTGATTTTTCTTTTCTTTTTTTCAAGTATTGGCAAACAAATGTTAAATATGATTTTTGCTATAATTCGTTCTACTAATTTTTTTACAGTTAAAATATCCTTTCCGATGATTAATATTCGGGCTCTGCCAAATGTTTTAATGATGGACCAGTTTTATTAACACGGAATAATCATTGACAGACTATCTATCTAACCAGCACTTGATTTGCTATAGTACTTAGTAAAATAAATCACTTGGAATGTTGTCCTTTCGTCGTCTTCTCTCTCTTTCTGTCTCTGTCCCTCTCTCACTCACACACACAGACACACGCCACAGACACTACACTCTCACACATTTGCACGTTTGCACATGTGACATGACAATACACACATAATACACACATATACATTTTGGACATGATGAAATATTTAATCTAAACGATGCTTTATATAATGTGGATAAATGAAACGTAAATCATTAAGGCGAACTAAAATATATTCTTTTTCTTTCCACTACAGGAACCTATAACTCCAAAAGAGGTGAGTAATGGTTGACTGATCACTGTATCAGTTCTGTGACAGTATCAAATTCCATTAAAACCTGAATTTGAAATGAGATACACATACATGTATACTGCTTGTTGTTGCCATCATCACTGATTTTCTTGCCAAATGAATGGTGCTGATTCCAAAAAAAAAAAACAGGCATTAAAAGAGAGAGAAGCGACAGAGAGAGAGAGAGAGAGAGAGAGAGAGAGAGAGAGAGAGAAAAGGAGAGAGAGAAAGAAAGAGAGAGAGAGGGAACGAACCAAAAGGGTTGCGAGGAAGGGCGCAATTTTATATAGCAATATCTACAACTCTGTAGGATCAAATCTCATGGAGATTGCCATAATATTCATGCGTGGCACTTCTTATTTTGAAGAAATGTGATGTTCAAACTGCAACACAGCAAAGGAACTCTAGCGGACATTGAAGGAAAAGAATGGGATTAGGTTAGAGTGGAAGTGGAAGGGGCAATATGAGTGAGTTACAAACATGCATGCGTTACAAATAGTATCGGTGCTGTAAACTGTTCAACTAGACAATTCATTGTGTCTTTAGAGAAAAGTTCAGCCACATTGAATGATGTCCATATAATCACACTGTGATATGATATATGTGGGAAGTAAGCGTTCATGTCATGATCCAGTTAACTACTGGCTGTAATACATGTATTATTGTCTGTAGCCAGTCACACTGGGTTTGTACTGTGTTGCTTATAGATAGACAAATAAATCAATCTATGAGATTATAATGCAAATTTAGATGAAAAGTGTTGGTATTGGAACCAAAAATTGTACTGTTTAAAATGAGTTGTAAGTACATGTATTTGCCTTTTGAAGATACTAGAGTAAAGCGAAATGTGTTTCATATTGCAATCCAATCATTTGTACAGCCATGAACTAATTTTGTAGTACCAAGGGGCTCGTTTTAAATTTCTACGTTTGCTCATTTGGCAGCTAAAAGTGGGTTGCAAACAATGACGCAAAATAGCCTACCATATCGTCAGTTTTTTTTTCACAAACAATGAGGCATTCTGAGGTGAGTCATGTGACCGAGAAATTTTCACTCACATACAAATTTTGTGTACATGCTCTTCGCATGGCAAAGCAGCTCCTGACAAATAATGAGCATTCATACATGTCCATACCATATAAACGAACCCACACGTGAGTGACTGTTTCACTGTCATATGACTGAGTGATTTCGAAATATCCCATTTACATGGTTGGAAAGTTGTTGGATATTTTAAATTGCTCTGTTTATTATTATTGCTGTTACAATAATATGGCGCACAGTAATGACCCACAGTATATTAACTGTTCACACAGTAACGTGCTCTACAATAATAATAATAATAATAATAGTAATTAAAAAACAAACAAACGAAGATACCATTGCCTAGTATATCAATCACTCGACAACTCACAGTGTTAAACAAACGGTCATTCACTTCCATCAAGCGAGCAGTGGGAAATTCAAAACAAGTTCATTGCCAGAAAATTGCTCATGCCCCAAAATAATAAGCTAGATGTGCTTAAGCTAAACAGAGAGGCCGACAACTTTTCAGCGACTGCTAGTGATTGGGGAATTTATCGTCAGTGAGCAGAACTGATATAAAGACACAATTATATCGGATTATTCCGTTCGATTTTTACTATGAAGGTATAACTGTGGATTCCTCTTCTGAAACTACATGAATGGACTAGCTCTCGATCTCCATTCTTGTCATTGTCTTGGTTATGTTGTAGCTGAAACGCACCACAAATATCGGATCTTTTCAATTAAAATGTATAGATAGTTCCTCGTTTTGTCTTCTTGCCCTGTTTGTTCTTCTTGTCACGTAGAAAAAAGCACAATAATGATCCATATAGTAAATTGTTTCTTCACAGTGCAATGTGTTTTCACAATGTGTACAAAATACCGAATATCTCTATCATGTGGTAACTCCACAATGGAAAACACAAAGGAAGAATTCAGAATCACCATACGATAGCTGTGAGATACAAAACAAGTCTATTTTCTCAACGACTAAATTCTAATTGAAAATAACACATTATTATGCTATGTTCCTGCTTGCTATAAATTAAGAATAACTTTTCTTATCATTCCAATTCTCCACAGACGATTCAAGCAATCTTGACAAGAATGCGCAGTTTCAAATGTCTAACAAATCAGGGAAGAAAAACTCTTCAACAACATTAGCACCAACCAAGTGCAATGACGTCATATTCATTTTTGGCACCATTGTTTTAGTATTCGCCATTTTACATCATCGTCTTGTGACGTAAACATTGTCAATGTATTATTAATGTTGCTTGCATTTGATTTTAAATGGTCTCTTTATGTTTTGTTAACATTAAACAACAATTTTAATTATGTTGTGGTAATTGTTTTTGAATAAAACTTGGTTTTTAATTAAAAGCCTTCGTTTTTATTGCTCTTGATTTTTGGTGTTGTTGTTGATGTGTTTCTCAACTTTCTGTTTATTTGTTTTGTTTGTTTTCTTGGATGCCCCAGCACTTTGGATTTGTTTCATAGAGAGGTAAGTTTGTCACTTGTCTTCCCCTATGTGATCCAAACATTTCACTTCATTCATTATCCAATCTGTCAACGTACCAGGCAGTCAATGAAACCAAACTTAAGACTACCTAACCAATCAACCCACCCACCCACCCTTCTATCCATCCATCCATCAATCATAATTCAGTCAACCATAAAAATAACCGACTGGTTAACCAACCAACCGACCCACCAACCAACCCACTAACCAACCCACCAACCAACCAATCAACCAACCAACCAACCAACCAACCAACCGACCCACCCACCAACCAATCAACCATTTAATCAACAACCAACCAATCCATTTACTATTAGTCAACCAGCTAAACAAACAACTAACCAACCTAATTAAAAATAAAACGGCAACCAGCCATCCGACCATAAAAAATCAAACAGGCAAATCAAACTACTAGCGAACAACTTATAAACCAACTTATGAACGAATCAATCAAGCTACGTCCAGTGGACAAATTAAAACAACCCACCAGCTCATTAATATATAATTATGTAACCAGTCAGCCAGTCAGTAGACCTGCCTGCAGGTAGAGCATGAAGTTCTGTTAGATTTGAACTAATGGTATGCGCTGAGCATGTCGCCTCATCATAAATGACTGAAAAAAAAAAATCTTTCGAAATGATCAAAACAATAAAGATGGTGTGTGAGAAGGGCAGACAAGAAGGAAATGTATTCACAGATACGCAGGCCTGCATTTTCTTTAAGGTCGCCAGTAAGATTGTGAAGTCGATGCTTCACACAGCATAACAGTGATTTCTATTAGATATTGTGAACTAACTTGACAAATGATCCAGGAATGATTATTTCATTTTCCTAAGATACCGTATTTCTCTGATTTCCGAAAACTTGGTTAACTGCTACTTCCTGTTAATGCTTTATTACGGCTGATAAATGCCGTGATTTTCTTAGCAATCTTTTCTAAGCATGAAAAGTAAGGATTTAAGTATAATGAGATTGAAGAGATCAGATTTCAAGGTAGCTTGAAATAGGTTATTTAGAGAAAGTGAAGATAAATTTGATAAATTAAGAAAGGGTCATAAAAATAAAAAGCATCCCGTCCCGATAATACGCTATTCTTTCATCATTATATCTTTCACGGTTCTTCAGAGTTCACTGAAGTATAAATTGTCCCACTTGGATAAATTGTGACATCTTGTCTGAGATCATGTTGTTGGAAATGCAAAGCAACTATTCCAGTGGGATACATCTCGCGACTGACTCCACTGGACTGATTCCCTTTGTTTACAAACAGTTTTCTGATCTTTGCCAGATATTAGTTCTAAAGGGAAGACTCATTAGAGTTTGGAATGGGAAAATGTTTTTCATTTGAACATAGTTATCGGAAACTTTCAGCAAAGTAAATAACAGGACAGACTAACTCAGATTATAAAATGACAATCATTCTTTACCCTTGCTTATAGCCGTCTTGCCCTATTGACTGGAGAACAAAATGTAAGCCAAATAACAGTCTTTGGCTCTGTGCAATCGTGTTTCTTTGACGTTTAAAATGACGTGACTGAGTCTTAATAACACGCCTGCTACAATAATAATACTGTGGGGATACTGAAAACACTTTGGGTAAGAGGAAATTACAACACCAATGGTAACAATGCAAACAATATCAACAGCAAGGACGATGACGACAACACCAACGGCAATCAAACAAAAACAACAAGAGAAAGCAAACAACATGGTAAGCCTAAACTCATCATCCATGTGCTCATTCGTGCAAAAAAAAAATAGGGTGTACAACTCTTAGTGAACATAACATTTCTTTCAAAGCCAGTGTATATGGTATTTCTATCAAAACTATGGTGAACAGAGCCAGTATTTTTTGCATGGTCACTAATGATGTGACACCACCAGAATGGTGTGACACTTTCATACAACATCTCAGAATTTTATCATTCAAACAAACACACAAAACAAAACTGCTCGATCCCCTCACTAATAATATCAAATAGAGTAATTAGCCATCCGTGAAATCGTTCTTTTCCTTCACAACTCGGGACAGAGAGGTGGCGCCGATATAGTGCCATTTCCACCTTTAACCTTATTCAAGCATATGCAGTATCTCTGCCTAACACGGGCAGGGTATGAGAACTTCATGGGCCAGACTAATGAAATTGTGCTATTTGAAAGGGCATGAAGTCCTTATTACACCAAACAGGGATATGTGGGCCGACAGCGGCCATTCCCACACAGTACATTTGTCTATTCGCAGGGCTAGAGGCAGACAGATCGATGCAACAATAACGCGATTTCAGAGGAGAAATAGCCCATATCTATCGGAAGGCCTTTTACTTTTGTGTCTTTTTGTATTTTCTTATTTTTCTTCATTGTCATTTGTTTGTTTTGTTTTTGTTTATATCGTCTTCTTTATAATTATTTTTGTTCTGTTAATACAAACAAGAATACAATTGATCTGTTCAGAACAGAGAGGGTCATCTATACTATAAATCTGCAACAAAACTCATAAAAGATTATAGACTCGAAAAGTGCTGAATGTATCTGCAAGAAATTTGACACATAACACTGCATAAAGATCTGTGTTTCTACTTACAAAAATCCGAAAAAAAAATTATCTTGCCATAATAATTGAATAGCAAATTCGCGACAGTGTTTGGTCCGAATTGTACGCCCGATAGAATGATGACGTTCAAAAACCAAACACGTTTTCTTTGAGTAACATTCAGTTTAATCCTCCAAAATACCAAAATCGAGGCGCGTACCGTTGCCATATACTTTAAGTCGTAGGGGGCAGTATCGGTTTGACTTATATTTTTAAAAAATCTCCCGCGAAGGCCCGTTTTCTCTTCTAGTATTTAAAAAATCTCCCACGAAGCCCGTGGGTTCTCTTCTAGTTTCTTGAAAATGGACTAATCGTCGCCCTAGAATTAAGTTGTCCTAAACTACAACAGTTTTGTGTTGTAGATAGGGCAATTTAATTCTGGGGCGACGTAATGTCATCACGAAAACCGTGACATTCTAGCAATTCTAGTTGATTGATACTGTAAGGATTGAAGATGGAGATCTGATATCTAGCATTCTTTAGAAAAAAAATGGAGGTCCTGTGTGCACAGCAGGGACTGGTTTCATTAAAACAGCAAATAGCAAGCTCAATGGATCACTGCTTATGCAAAGTTTGGAACCAAAATCCATACCCATACTGCTGAACACTACCACTGCAAACAAACAAACAACTATAAATAATCCGTATTAAATTTAAAAACATCTGTATAAAATGATAAAGATGAAAGTAACTGGTTTAGGATAGCTTAAAAAGAAACAACAAGTCTTCGAAATTTCCCATTTGCATAGTTTCCTTTCTTTTTTTCCGTTGTGTTTTGTTTTTTAAAGTCTGAGCTCCTTTGTAATTTTCACTTGCTTGTTCGCATTCATCTAAATGAATTACGTGATTTCGGGTTGGAAGCTTTCTCTTGATGTTCAGAGAATGCAAAATAAATATAAAAATAATTATGGTGACAGCTACGTTCTTTCCTGCTGTATCTCTTTGTTTTTGTTTTGTTTTGCTGTTGTTCTCTTTTTTTTTTTCCTGTGTGGTCCATCTCCTGCCTACTTCTTATAGCTTTCCTTTATCCTCGTCTCGCTTTCTTCCGAATCTATAACAATTCTTTTGTCTCTTGTATGCTCGCCTGTACATTTACAAGTGCTCTTTTTCAAATCAGTACTACCAGTGCGGCTTACAAAGGCCAGTCGAGTTCTCTGTTTCACATATGACTTCAAGATTGAAATTAATTCCACGGCAATGGAGTTACATCAAAGAAGCGGGAACTGATCTGTTTACGTATCAAAGCTGTTAATAATATAATTATTGTCATTCAAAGATCATGGATTTCAGATGAGGGCGTTTCTGGTGATTAATGGCCCTGCAACACGTAATTCATTTCTACTATCTATGTGTATGTACGTATGTATGTGTGTGTATGCGTATGTATGCCTACATACAGAAACCCCTGCCCCTCCCCTCCCCAGCCTATGACCGAGAGAAAAACTTTTCACATCCCAAAACGGAACCTTGGGCGGTATGTTGAGAAGTGGGGTAACATAGGAGATGGGAGAGTAGCCAACGCAACCTACACCCAGAGACATATTAGTATAATAGACCCGACACGAATGGGCAATTTCCAGTTCCAGTTTGAACAGAGCTCCAAGTCAGAGAGTCGACTGCACTATGAAAGTAAACGCGTACAGAAAAAAAATTAGAAAGACGGGTTGGGTTGGAAATTTATGACTAAAAGTATTCGCTATGAGTAGGAGACTTAATAAATTTAAAGCCTAATGAACCTAGATGCCCTCTAGATAATAATAGCAGTAGGCAGTGTTCATGATTTAGTTACGGAGGAAAACAAAATAATAATAAATAAATGGTAATAGTTGATAAGACAAAGAGACCAAAAGAAAGCCTACTGAAATTCACCACACAATAGGCCTGATATTAAGTAGTGAATTGATGGAAAGAGTGAAGGCAAGAAAGCGAGAACGAAATGAGAGAGAGAGAGAGAGAGAGAGAGAGAGAGAGAGAAAGAGAGAGAGAGAAAGAGAGAGACAGAGAGAGAAAACAGTAACTGATGATTTAAAACAAGTCCTTCGCCATCTCCTTGCATTTTTAACGTGTCCAAGATTATATTTATGTGCACGTCCGCATTTACATTTATCACATCTAACACCAAAAGGAAATGGGATCTTCTTTGTTATGTAGAACTGCTTAGGTGCAGTTTATTTTTTTTCTTTGTATGCCTATTTACAGTTGTACATCATTTGTTTTTTATTCACACATGTACAAGTCAAATACATTTGACTTTTTTCGATATTTTCCTAACCTTCTTTTGTTTTAAGTCATCATGTTTTGTTTTTGTTTTTTTGTCTTCCTTCTTTCGAATAATCCACTGATTAACATAAGGCCTAATGGTCGTAAAGTTCAATAGGCATTCGTTTAGTCCTCTTTTCGTATCAACTGTTACCATTTGTTTATTTTCCCGTAATTTAATGATAAACACTTTTATTATTTGAAGAGCATGTTTTAAATTTATTAAAATTTGTCACTCATAGCGAAAAGTTTTAGTCCTAAATTTCTCACCCTCCCCCTGTTTTAGTGTTTTTTTCAGAGTCCCACAGATGACTGACGCTCACATGGTTCAAGTCGGGAAATGGCGACTAAAGGTTTATTCATGAGAACGCCCAATGTCTAGTTATAGGCCTACTATTTATGTCTATGCCTATACCTTTATATTTTTTGATATCTCTCTCGCTGTTCTAGCAGAACAAAACAAAACTTAACACACACACATACACACAAAGAAGCAAAACAGCAAGAAAACAACAACAACAACAAAAAAAACAAATAAAAACGAAACAAAAAAGCCATAATTTCATCTGAAAATGATAGTTGCTCTCTCAAGCTTGATGTGAGTACAAAGCGTAAAACTTCGCAGAACAGGTAGATGCGCGACACGACACAATTGCTTTAAAAAAATATTATGAGCAATAGTTTATTATGATTTTTTTTTTTTTTTTTGATGAAGAATATCTTTTATTGACTGAAAATATTTCAATGTAATGGAGTTCCGCAAGATTTCGGGACAAACTCAACAGCGTTTCCCGCAGAAAGTAAGTTTCCAACCCGGAAGTGAGGTAAACATGCGGCATTCGCAGTCTCTCGACAGGCAAGGTAAGAATAAGATATCAAATGCTTTTAACATTAGAATTTGGCTTAAGTCATTTGACACAGCAAGCTGGGTAGGAATGGGCTAATTCATGCTTATGCTATTAGCTGGTACTGTCACTTTCGCCTTTAGGGTGTCAGTCTTACACTCCAAAATACTATCTGGCTCCAACTCGATGCCCGGACTCTCAGCACTTCAACACAAGTCAACAAGGTTTTGTTTCTTAAAATCATTTACGTCTCGTTAATAAATAATCTTGTAGCTCTTAAATAAGATTTGATCTTGAAGTCCATGGTCACGATGCAATACAATAATTTCATAAAATATTGAAAACTTACCTGCAATCAAGTACATCAACACAATCACAATGAAGGCGAAGCGCTATTGTTTACAAGATTTTGCCTAATTTCCGGTCTGAGCCCGAAAGTTCTTATTTTAGCCCGGAAGTACGTCAGTCTCTTTCCTACGTAATTATTAACACTATCCACTACTATTATTGTTTGAAGAGTATCTAGGTTCAATTGGCTATGAGAATGTCATTCATACAGAAGAGTTTTCATCATAAATTTCCTACCCGCCGTAACAGGGTCACGCCAAGAAGTGTGACAATCTTTCGCAGATCGATGTAATTTTCCCAAATTTTGCCGAACTCTATTACGTATTACGTATTAGAAATTGCAATGCGTCTTTTTTTGACCACAAATTTTGTTGCCTGGGAGCCTTTGAAATTAAAATATGAATTCAAAGAGGTAGGCTAATCTCACTATAGAGGGGTCACTATTGCAAGGCCAACTCTTTATAATTATTAATGCATTCTATGTCTTTTCAGATTAATATATTGATATGAGGGATGACCAATTATAAATCTCCCTGACTATGAAGGAGTGGTCAGAATTTCATGAAATTTTGCCTGCTTACTTTCACTTTTCTACACAATCACTGTCCAAAGCGATACACTTCTCCCATCTTCCTTTGACTTTGAAAAGACCTTGAAAGTAGAGCATGTTGGGTTAGGTTTTTAACCATTCTTCTGCGGCACCAGAAATGTCGTTTTAATCTTCCTGTCTTGTTTCTTTAAGGTGTTTTTTCAATGTAGGGAACAGAAAAGAACTCTGAAGGGGCTAGATCAGATGAATAGGCAGGGTGGGATAGAATATTACAGTCACAGCTGTCTGCCGTAGCCATTGAAATTGCAGCTCGATGGGATAGCGCATTTTTTTTTTTTGGTTCAGACTATCATGTGCGAAAACCTTTAGTAATTCTGGTCTCAATGTGCTCATCAATACTTATAATGTGTTACAGTTTCAATGATAATGAATTTATGAATGAGCAATTGGCATGGTACAATGAGAATTATGGTACGAATGTGTTTTTAATGTAGCAAACCTCAGAGTTCCCTGTAGGACGAGCCTATTCACGTCTTAACTTACAGACGGGTTCAGTAGTTCCTACTTGAATGATCGATGGGCGTAATACAGAGAAAATGAGACACGATAGGATGAAATCAGACGATCGTCAAACTGACGCAGCTGGAGAAATCACGTGTTTTTCAACAGTAAATGAATTTTTAACGTAGCTTTTTTTCTTCACCGAACCCTTCTATATCAACCTAAAAATGCATTTCAGAATTAAATTTGCTGAAATAGATTGAGTAAAATCCCAAAAATTGAAAATTTTAGTGGCATGGCCTAATAAGAATTAATAAGGATTAACAAAAGTGATCGGCCATTTTCTCACTAAATTCAGCTGCAGGAACAGGCCATTCCCATCGCCTTTAATCGCCAATGTCTCGACGTCTACTAGAACAAAAAATAAATAAATAAATAAATAAATAAAAATTCACACACACACAGGGAAATGAATAATTTTCACAGTGATACCAATGACTCTAGATGTTCAGAGCCTGATTTCACCGTGTCGCATCTCAAATGATGAAGTGAATGAATTTATACTGTAGCAACCTCAGAGTCTTCTGTAGTACGGACCTATTCAGGTCTTAGCTTACAGATGGACTCAGTGAGTTCTTACTTGGATAATCGATGGACATGATACATGAAATATGATGATGCTACTGTGATTTAATACAGCAGCCACTGTGTTCCCTGACTTTATTCAAGTCATAGCTTACAGATGGACTCTCAGTCGTCCTGCTCTTTCTTGATGCCTAAGGTCAGCCTAAGATACCTTGTTTTACCAAAACCAATCTGATTCACTTTAAATAGATGGATGAGAGAAGATTAAATGAACAAAAAAAAAAAAGACCTTTAAAATAGTAAGCTGTAACGAATCATGATTATACATGCTGGGAACAAGCGAGTGTGTGTTGTGAGCGATATTTGGCAGATCGTCATTGTATACACTGGGCCCATGCAAGAGTGTGTTGTGCGCGTGCGTATGCTGGCCCGTGGAGATGTTGGGTCACCGAACGTGTCTGAGATACTCTCTAAGCATTTTGTACGGGAT
>JBCEWB010093138.1:0-11161 GCA_039654565.1 Peronia peronii
ATAGATAGATAGATAGATAGATAGATAGATAGATAGATAGATAGATAGATAGATAGATAGATAGATAGATAGATCATTAAACTTAAGAAACATTTATCTAGCTACCAGATCAGGTATCTTTTCAACGCATCTTCACCCATCCACATTCTCATCCCACTCCGCCCAGTCCACCTCTCGTTTGCACTCTCTGCAGGACACTCTGCTGATTCCAGACAATTAATGGACAGATGGCGATGTGAAATGGGAGAGGGAGGGGGAGAGTGAGGGGAGCCTGCTGACATTGCCCCCAGTTATCTTGTTGACTCACTCTTCCTCTGCTGTCGTGTCTCTCCGCCTCTCTGCTGATTGCTTCTGATCGATAAACGATTTCTTAACAAGTATCCGCACCATCACCATACTTACATATATATAGGCAGATAGACACACATAATATGTATTCATTAAAATATGAATGATACTGAATCACCTTCTCTTCTTCTTTCTCATTGCTGTTGTTCATGTTTCTTTCAGAGCCTTTCAGACGCCTGTTGTGGCCGCTGTTTTGACTGTTCTTACTATTTTTGCCCTCTGCTCACTGTGGTCTTTTAGATGCCTCACCCTATGCTTATAAAACATTGAAAAGCTTAAAAGGGTCTTATGCATGGTTTAAGAAAATAGCTACATAAATTATTTCTCATCCATCTCAGACAACTCTTAATGCATCACTCCGTGATCCTCTAGCAATTCTTTCTCTCCAGATTCTTCTTCATTGTCCTCCCCTTCCATCTTCTCCACAACCTCTTCTTTGGTTTGTCTTTTTCATCAACTCTTCCAGCTCCTTTAAAAAGAATGAAAAAATATGTATTAGCAGAAGCAGAATCATAAGAAGAAACAGTAGAGAACAACAACAACAAAAAAACAGACTAGAAGAAACAGAAAAAAAAAGAACCAGAAGAAGAAGAATGGGGCGTTAGAGGAAGAAGCAGCAGAGGAGAAGAAGCAGGAGAAAAAAAAAACAGAAAAAAAGAAGAAGCACAAGAGGCGGGGGCGGGAGAATAAAAAGCAGGAGAAAATGAGGCTGAAGGAGAAATAGAAGATGGCTGAGCAGAAAAAACAAAAAAGGAAAACGAATGCAAAGAAAGAACAACAGGGAGATGATGATGAAGAAGCAAAAGAAAGAAAAAAAGGAGAATAAGAAAGAAGAAGAAGAAGAAACGAAGAACAAAAAAGAAAAGAAGAAGGTAGAGAAGTCGTTTAAAAGAATTTAAAAAAAGACTACGCCATCGTCATCCACAGCAACACCACCACCACCACCACCACCACCACCACCACCAACAACAACAACAATAAAGGACAATAACAACAACAAGCGACAACAACAACATGAACAACAACAAGTGACAACAACAAGTGACAACAACAACAACAACAACAATAAAGCGACAACAACAACAACAAGCGACAACAACAACATGAACAACAACAAGTGACAATAACAACAACAACAGCAACAAGAATGACATTTCAGCAGTTGTAGCAATATTAACAAAACAAAACGAAAGAGAAAGTCAGAGGAGGAGAATGTATTAAAGGCAAAGATGTCATCGATCGTAGGCTTTGTTGTTGTTCTTTTCATTTTAGCACTGGTGTGTCACACTCATGGCAGATAATACAAGAAGCTCAACTAGAAAGAAACTTATGAGCAGAAGAGTGAGTGAGTGATAAAGAGAGAGAGACAAAAAAAAAGATGGGGAAATAGGAGATGAGGAAGAGAGAGTGGGGAGGGGTAGGAGAGATAGATAGCTAGAGAGAGTTAACGATAGAAAATGAACAATAAAGGAGACAGAAAATTTAAGAAGACAACTTAGATGGGAAAATGAAAAACAGAAGGACACATATGTTCCTACAGTGAATACGCACTTACACACACAAACAGAATGAACGAAGAGAAAGAACCTACACTAGGGTTTGGTTGAAAACTTGGAACAAAGAAATAAAAGAAAGACAGGAAGCTCTTTAAATTTTCCTCCCACCGTGCATGAAACATCACGAAAAATCAGCGATTTCGTCACATGACAAGTAAACAACACCTTGAAGTTTACAATGACATACATTGGTCAGAAAGAGCATCTTCGCATATATACAAAAGAAAGGATTCCAACATATACACTAATACACACACATACATCAAACAAACATTCGTCCTGAAAGTGAGGTCCACACAGGAACGGGAATTCAGACAGAGAACGAGACAGACAAAGAGAGAAAGAGAGAGATAGAGACAGAGAGTGAGTGAAACGAAAATCAGTGAAAGGAAGAGAGAAACAGACACACCAAGAGAAGGAGAAAGAGGAGAATCGAAAGACAGAGAAGGAATGAGAGAAAGAGAGAGAAAAAAGAGTAAAAGAGAGACAGAGATGAATGAATGAAAGAAGAGACACAGCAAAACAGACGTTTGGTAAGGTTGGAGAGACAAAGCAATAGAGAATGGCTCAGACCGGACGATAAGAAGAAACGCTGCGGTGATTTATAGGGCGTTTTTACCCAGCGTTTATTACTGGCCGCTTGAATTTCCTTCCATAACCTTCGTTTAGTTTATCTTATCTTTATAACGTCATAGATCATGTTCTCTTTTCATTTCAGACATTCTTTCCTTTTTTTTCTCTCCCATGTCTCTCTCTCTCTCTCTCTCTTTCTGTCTCTGTCTGTCTGTCTGTCTGTCTCTCTCTCTCTCTCTGTATCCCCATGTTTTTCAGCCTCTCTTTGTTGTATACGTTTTTCCTAGTTTTTGACTTTTTAACTCTATAACATTCTGTTTCATGCCCCTATCTTACTTTGGTAAAGCAAGTGATTCGGGATGGTTCCACTTGAGATTAGTGGAGACGTTCGGAAAGCTGAATGTTCTCTCGTTTCTCATCTTATTTATACAATATGTATGACTCTATTTGATGATTTTTCAAACAATCTTTTGCTATCTGTCTGTCGTTCTTGTGAAGCTTGTCTCTGATCTCTGCCATTCTCATTCTTTTTTATCATACATCTCGATCTGTTCACCCACCCATCGCTTTTATGATTTATATACATTTCTATTTGTCTCAAATATACATGGATAATCCCAACTTCAAAGGTTTCAAAACATTCAATGCAGTCTGTTTCAAAGTACATTTGCTAGAAAGTCGCAACATCGTGAACAAATGTGTCCTGTTTGTAATTATATTTTCAAATCTTACAGCTTCTCTTAAATCTGACTTTTATAGAGTATTTTATACATATATTAACTCCATCTGTTTCAAATGGAGAGTTAGGGTGAAAATGTTAATACTCCGTGACATTGGTGAAACTCCATTATGTGAAGTGTTGTTTATGATAGCGTAATTGAATGAGGGCCTACCAAAAATAATTTAAGTACCGATACAAAATCTACAGTTCATAAACAGGAGTCATGTTGCAGTTTACAAAAGGGCTCAATTTTCCTCTAACAAAATAGAAACAATCGACTGGCAAACGTTACTATGCGTGCAAGCTTGTTTATTGCGCCTTATCAAGATAACTTAAAAGAGAGTGAATAGCATGTATAGCATCTACGAGTAAATTGCGTCTTATTATATGCTAGTACCTTTAACTGCATTCCACTCACAGAAGAGATAACCACCCCCAGGATGTTGAAATGCTTTCCAAGAACGTAACGTTAACGTAACATTCTACTCGTCACTTACAACCTGTTCCCTGTCCTATTTTTTTTTTCATCTCTCTGTCGTTGCCTTGCCAATAGATTTGTTCCGACCAAGTGAACAGCTGGAAATCTCGGTCTAATTTTAGTAAAGGGGTACAAACACTTCAAACTGTTCACTATTGACGTAGAAAACACATAAAAATGCACGGGACCGGTGATAATAATTGTTCTCGGATGTCGTGGTGGAGTGGTAACTAACATCAGTGGCTGTTCTATTTTTAGCGGGGGGTACAAACACTCCGCCGGGGATTTCCAGATTTTTGCTTAATCAAATATGAACTATTGATAATGCTTTAGACCTCGGATTGATCGACACAATATCCTCTACAATTGCAGTATCAATACTCCGCAAGACCCGTTGGATCGGACACAGAAAAAAAAAAAAAACTAACTAAAACAAAACCAAAGCAAAACAGAACAAAACAAAGAAAGTTTAAAGAAAATACAACGTCTCTTTTAAAAGCAGCACTTAGCAATCATGATTTTCAAAGACTGACTTAGCCTTAATGAAGTTAATGTGATCATAGGACAATGTACTCGTATTCCTCTCTGAGCTAATGCAGGGTGATTTGCATTGTCGAAAAGTACAGCTTGGCCTAGGAGCATTCTGAACCCGTAATGCACGTTGCAGGTTCACTCACCACTTGTGCTAGCATTGTCTAATTAATGATTAAAGTGGTTCAGAGACCTGGATTCTTGTAGTGATTGCGACAAATACATTTTTAACAAAGCTATTACTGAACGAATAAGCTGGAGAACCACGCCCACATTTATTCAGCAATTGACTTTTGACACTTTATATTTACTGACTGCTAAGTATGTTTGGACCAAGTACATGTGTGGAAATTGCTCCATCTAGTACATAAACAAATACAAATCAAAGCAGAACCACAAGTAGACAATAACACAAGTTACACACTCTCAAATATAACACACACACAAATCCACAAGATCGACAGAGCTTCTGAATGACGCTAACCTGAAATGGTCCAAATTTCTTGATATCACATGGAACAGGCTTCAACTGAGGAAAGGTTCCTGATGAAGTTTCATTTTTAAACGTCAATAATGCTGCCAGATGTATGGAGGAAATCATCTATCAGATTGTCTGTCTCCATACAATTTTCTGGTAGCTACTTTTTACTTTTAGTTCTAAACAATGATAACCAGTACTTGTATTACAATCATGTACTATATAGACACACTGCATTTGAGAAATCTTTTTTGTTTCTTTTAAAATAAATGTAAAAAAAAAAAAAGAGGGGGGGGGGGGGGTGAAAGCAGGAAAATAATAGAAGATATTTTAAGACGAGAAAAGTATGCCCTAGAATGTCATAATGTGAAAACCAATGGTTGCAATGTGGAATTCCTAAATGAGTGCATTGTCCTTACGTTTGTCTTACAGAAAAAATCTACAGAGTAAATTTATGGTGTGAAACTGAGGCAGTGGGAGATTACATCAATGCTGTCTTCATTCAGGTCAGGAAAAAGTATCTTCTGCCCTATCTTAAATTCATCAGATTCTTGATGACGACACAAAAGCAAACATCAGAGTATGAAATATCTAGCAGACATCCAGGCCTACATTATTTGACGAAAGGGCCAAACTGTATCTTCGTCTCAAGAAAAATGTGTTTTTAGATAATAATCCTGGGCAAACGGTGCCAAACAAAAGTTTCAGATATCTGGGAAAGATGAGAATAGATAGAGGATTTGAGCTCGCGATTTATTTGATAATCTGCCCAAACCAGATTTATAAGAGCCACTCTATATTAAAAACAAAACAAAACAAAATCAAATCAAAACAAAACAAAACACCAAACAAAGAAACAAACACAAGAACTGGCCCGTCCTGATTAATGCATAATTCCGATAACATAAGACCTCTGGACTGTACACATTTTTTTTTTCTTACTCATTTTCAAAATTTTATAACATAATTTTGTGTGACTTCAAACAATCACGCCATTTTACACAGCCCTAAACCTCTGTCTTGATCGCATACAGAATACATGAATTTCTGTACTCAGTACTAGAATAATATATATAATAATGTGCCCAGAGCTTCATCAACTTGGACCAGTGGATTCTGACACAGCTGCCATTTCCCACAACAGTCACTGATTTCTGGAGGATGGTCATTCAACGTGAAGTTTCTCTTATCGTAGCTTTCGATGTGGAACCGGAAAATCGAGATATGGTATTTCTTGTACACTGTTTTATGTAACATCATTAGCTGTGTTCCTCTTCGTTCAGGAAAGTCAGCTGATAAATTGACAGGATTTTAAAATAGACAATTCTGATGCTTTGTGTGATAGATGAGATTTTGTTTTCATACGTTTCATGACATATGTAGTTTAAAAATTGCTACGCTACTTTCCATAGTTATAAATATCTTTCACTTCGTCTTTGCCTCAGTGTAGCCGAAGTCATACTGATGGACTATTACTTTATTAGATAACTCAGTCCCAAAATGTGTGATCTGTGGTCCACTCTAGAACTTTCCATGAACTTTCCAGACGATTGGTGAATACCTACCCGAGGAGGGGAATAACACAATCAAATGCTCCCCTTTCAACATTGAAGCTGGGCCGGTCATGGGAGGTCATCAGTTAGAGTGGAGGAAAGCCCTGATCACAGCAGACAATGGAACAGAGCAGGAGAGGACACCGTACATCAGAGTGAGTTTGTTCCACAGCACAGATCTACGGCCTTTCATTTACTGATGACAAAATAGCATGAGACATTTGTCACCTAGCTGTACATTGTTGAACAGAAATGGACCTCACTAAAAGAACTTGACAGTTCTATAAGGCAATATAAACCTAACGGAAATGGCGAGCACAAGATGGAGACCAGTCTTTTTTTTTTTTTATTTCTTTTTTGTTCATTTAGACTACAGCATAAATGTCTCTTGGAAACGGGAGACAACTGCTTTTGCTTTTCCAATTTCTCTCACAATTTCTTTTCTCTTCTGAAGGCTAAAAGGTTTAGTATCGTTTCTTTTTTTTATCTTTTTTTTTTCTTGTTTGTTTGTCTCTTTTTTTTTTCTTTTTTTGTTGTGTTACCAACAAATATTTTTACACATACAATACAAAAGTATGTACTGGAATATCCTAAATATCCTAAAATTATTTTTTTTTCCGCTGCTGACAGTTTGAAGACAAATACAGAGCCAAACATCTGAAGGTCAAGATGGCAGATCTTGACCCAGCTAAAATTTTGGCCCTGGCTTCAGAAATCAGGTCACACAGACCCACTGGAAAAGACAGAACAATCTTAATGTGCAGGTGAATATATTTTTGGTGGTGTTTGTTTGTTGTAGTTTGTTCATTTATGAATTTTTTTTTGGTTTGTTTTTTGGGTAATAATCACTAGCAATGAGGATAATTTTTATACTGCTTCAACTAACATGGTTTGTGATGAAAAGAATAGGTTAACACTGGTAAATCGTTGCTGAAAACAATACTGATTGCGCCATGTTAGTTTTTACGACATACAAATTCTTTAAGAGAAGAAATATCATAAATACACAGAGAGGTATGTCTAGCTTCTAAGCACCAAAGTTGGTTTTAACACCTCAATCTGACCGGCAGTTAGCAACTTGACATTTTCTGGTGCTGAGGTGCTTCATCAGATCTGACAATGGAGTTTTTTCTACAAATTATTTCAGCTCGTTGCGAAAATAACAGGTGGGGGGGGGAGGTTATGGTTATATTAAAGAAACATGTTGTCAACCTATACCATTTCATGGATCCTAGTATGTCAGTCCAATTCGTCAGAAGGACATAGCTATAATTACATTTGACTTCAGAACTGGAGACTGGAGATAGTGATAGTCTGTTATTGAATGTTATAAAACTCGAATGTCTTGAACACACTGACATTATATATAAATTATTGCATCGTTGTTAACCATGACTTGACTTCTGTATCATACAGATTCAGTTGAATATACATGCAGGTGTCAGTGACGTTTTACATGATCAGAGGGATTTAACCAAGTTTCCATATGTTGTTAGCAAAACATTTGAATTTGCTTGATCGTTTTCTTCCAGAAACGGTGCTGACCACAGTGGTCTGATGTCTGTGGTGTTGCTGCTGTTGGACAGGATGGATAATGACCATCACCTGACGGTACCACTTGTGGTTGGTGCTATCAAAGCCATCAGGCCACAGGTTATTCCAACACTGGTGAGTTCACAAACACACACACACATATTATGCTCACACAGATATATTACTGAACAGATTTTATAAATATTGTCGTATGTAATCTATGTCCTCAGATGTCTTTACTGCAGAGACTGATCTGGGGATTATATCATAAAGTTGGACAGAGACAGAAAAAAAAAACAAAAAAAAAACATACGCATACGAAAAAATAAAAAATACGAAAATTAAATTTCCCACTGGTATTGAAGATTAAAAAAGTGATTCAGATTAGGCATGACCTATTGATAAAGCTTGGAACGAATTTGTTATTTTATTATCCTTACCTTAAAGAAGAATGATAAACGAGCATTTTTCTTTAACAGCATAGAGTCCAACAATATTTTCATCACAGTGGTTAGAGCACCTCGGTTAATTACATCTGGACCCGCAAACCAAACGGCACTGGTTCAAATTCCACCGAGAGAGTCCTTGAGAGGAGAAAAAAAAGGTGGGTGACGGACATCGGGAGTCATGATGCTGGTGTGGCCTGGGTTCTAGAACAGGAAGTTAAAGGCCGAAACATTTAATGAAAGAACCCACTCTTCCTCTGAAGACTGTCATCTGTCTCCACCGGAGGAGTTTTCTGGCCACCATTAACTGGAAATATCTAGGATGAAGATATCATTCCGGAAAAAATAATAATAAATAAATAAATAAATAAATAAAATAAGATAAAATAATAAAAAAAAAAACAGGTTTCTTGTTTTGTCTTGAGACACTAAAACATTCGATTCAAATGTAGGCATAAACCAATTTTTATACATACCTCTGCACGTATTTCGCACAGTAGTAGATCAGCTAACGTCTCCTTCACTCACAACTTATTTCATGATATATTTTTCTGTCATGTTCCAGGAGCAGTATAATTTATTGTATCATATTCTCCGGCTGTACAGTGAAAACATCAATGCTTACAGCAACTTTTGAGCAACTGGTGAACGGTCTCTATCTTACTCGATTAGTGCCTCGATTCCACGCAAACCTGGCTGAACACTGCGGCAGTACTTGAGCTATGGAGAAATAGTTATCATCCAGACAGTGACAGGTCCATGTCCATGATGAGGACTGGTCTTAGGTACATTCGAGAGAAATTAATATCTACTGAACAGTGTGTGTTATCAAAACAAGAACTGCAGGACGCAGCAGATTGCCAGAATTTTGTCATCCACGCCAAGTGTACGGCTAAAAGCCAAGGCTTTAAACGCTTTGCCACTTTTACTTGAACTGATTTGAATAACATATATATTTTGTATATTCTCAGTCAAACAATGCATGGCATTTTACACAACTTTAAAATTAAACTGATTTCATTAACATATACATTTTTCTCAGTTTTTTTTTCGTAAATTCTGAATTCACGTCTGTATAACGCAACACATTTTTACACTTTATTTGTTTTATTTGATTTTTGGCCATGCATGTTGCTTCAATACTTGATGGTTTATTATTGATCTACGCAATGTTATGCTACTGTCCTATTCAGCCTTTTTAAACATCTGCAAGATATTGTTATACTGGTCATATGAAAATCATAAAAAAATTCCTTCTTTATCATCATCGCCTGCCACACTTTGCAAGGTGCACACTTATTATTTCTATACTGCCAGATGTTGAGGTAATTTCATGGGTTCAGTCCTCCATTCCTCCTTATATTTTCGTCCAAAAATATCACCCACATAATCGACAGTTTTTCCCGCAATCTCTCTTTTTATAGACGTCATTCTAAAACCTGTTTCTTACGTCATGTGATGTTACTATCTGATTATTCAGTCTCGTCTTATTCCATCTCCTTTCCTCCAATGACTCCATCTGTCCGTTCCTGACAGCTCTCTACTCTTTATGTTGTAACTGACGTATTCAACGAATTATCTATAACCAACAAATGTGCACCTAATTTCAGTGACTACTCAAATTTCAGAAATACAAAACAGTTCCATTTTCAAATAAGAACTGCACTTTTTTAAAAAAAAATTCTGTGTGTATGAGTAATGCTCTGCCTTTCCATATTTTCTGTGACTGGTTGAAAAGAGATCATAATGTCCATTGCCTCTGATCTAAGATGACTTTAACCCCTCCCCCCCCCCCCCCACTCGTTTCCCCCTTCCCTCTCCTCCCTCCTTGTTTGTCACTGTTCCTGCGAAGATAAATGAATTTCTGAGATTGTGTTATATGAACCAATTGATTTGCTAGCAGCTGATTGAGTCTCTCGTTATCTTGTTGGGGTGGGGGTGGGGGTGGGGTGGGGAGGGGGGAGGTGACGATTCTTGTTGAATTCCCACCGCTGTTTCTTCCATATTACATCTATCTGCAGGTGTGTATTATTATGACAATAGAGCCAAATCTTCACGAAAATCTTCAAAATCCATTAAATTCCATCTTTCGTCCCGGCTGTTGTTTTCTAGCTTGTGTGACAAAAGTCCCTTTTCTTGACGTAAGGCTTTTTCTACATTTATTTCATTTATTATTTTTATTTTTTAATGTAATTATGTAATTCCTTTTCAACATTTCTGTCATAAAAATGATGATGATTTTACTTAGAAAATTTCAAGCCTATGCACATACACAGTTGTAACATGATTTATTTCTCTCATCAGTGAAATAGGTTGATCATTCGCCTATTGTTCATGGTTGATCAAAAAAAAACGCGTATTGCTCATCGTCCTTGTTCCTTGGTATACATTTGATCTGCAGATTTGAGGAATGACACAGAGGTGACAAATGTTTCTAATAAAGATTGTTTCATGTGAAAATTAAGCTTATCCTATGTCAGCAAACATTTCCATGGCCTGAGACAATGTTATTATTTATCAGAATTCAGTCAGCAATTCTTTTTTCTCATGTGAGTTTCTCTGAAGTTTGTTGACAGTCACTTTTATTGTCGACCATTTTACTATCCAGCGTTTTATTTTCATGTTTTTATATGCTTCGTTAGCTAGATTAACTTTATTAAATGTTTGGTTATTTTCGATTTATTTCATGCATTTATCTCTGGTTTCTTTTTTTTTAACAAGATTCTCTGATAACCCCACGACGCTTAAGGTGTTTTATTGCATCGTAAAAACAGCTTATGCAGTGCACAGGAATTTATTTATTATGACTATTGGATGTTTGTTAACATATTTTGTTTATTAAGTCAACAAGCGGACGCATTTTCTAGTTAATGATAGTGGATATTGCCAGTAAACATTATTTACACATAATTTATATAAAAAAATATAGAGCATTCCACTTAGA
>JBCEWB010093149.1:0-12386 GCA_039654565.1 Peronia peronii
AATTTTGAATTGAGTTAATAAAATGAATTAATAACGCTAGCCAAATTTTCGAGCCCGCTTGGCTCTTCGTCGGGGCACTAATCCGATCAACAGGGTGACGAACAGAAAAACGGTCAATGACTTCAGATTTAAAGTTCTATTACAAGATGTATGAGATTATCAAAACAAGCAAAGGATAATCAAAAGCTATCAAAATCAAACACATGGAAACACAGCAAAGCCGCATGTGCACCATCCGACTCAAAGGTACATAGCTCCACTGCGCTGCGCTTGGTTACATCCTTGCGTCAGTCACTCTGAGCTCGCTGACCTTGTGACAAACTTCGTGACGTCATAGGCAATGGGTCAACAATGATAACTGAAAGAAATCTTACTCAAAGGCCGGTATTCAAACTGTCATGTTTTGTTTTGATGTCCTATTCCAAGATTATTTTAAAACATATTTCCAGATCAATTTGAGCTATCTAAGATACAAAAATAAAAAAATAAAAATTAAAAAATGAATACCCTATCATTTTCTGTGAAGTGCGTCTGTTGACTGTCATGTTTTGGTGCTAATGTTAAAAAGCCCCCTTTTTTTTTTTAAATTTTTATCACCAAACAACGCATTTCTTAAACACAAACATAGGGGTGTGTTTATCACACAAGACCGATCAGCTAAGGACGCAGAACTGACACTGGGCAGAGGCTGGGTTTTTTTTTCTTTGTTTGTTTGTTTTTTAAGGCATACTCAGTGAGAACTAGGAGAATGCACAGAGCAAAAGGTAAGTGACAGGTGGACAGTGTGTTTGCTTGTTTGTTTGTTTTTTGTATGTGTTTGTTTGTATTTACCTCAGTCTTACCACCGCCTGCTGGGCCCACTAACATCAGGCCATGTCGCACTACAGTTGTCTCGTACAGCTGGATAGATTTGTGGATAAATTCTGCATGCAAGGGAGGAAACAGACAGGTGAAGTATCACAAAAAGGTGAAATATCACAGATAGATAGGTGAAGTATCACATACAGGCAGGTGAAGTGTCACAGGTAGACAGGTGAAATATAACAGATAAACAGGTGAAGTATCAAAGACAGACAGGTAAAATACCGCAGACAGATCAAGTACTAGACAGACAGCTGAAGTCTCACAGATAGGTGAAGTATCACAGGCACAGGTGAAGTGGGACAGACAGGCAAGTGAAGAAATGAAGACAGGTAAAATACTACATACAGATCAAGTTCTAGTTAGACATGTGAAGTGCCACAGGCAGATTGGTAAAGTACTAAAGAGACAGGTGACGCACGACAGACAGGTAAAGTAATAGACTGAAAGGAAAGGATTCATAATCATAACCATTATGTTTATGATGGAAATCGCGCCCTGTCCACTGAGTGGGTCCACTGGTGACAAACAGAGGGTCCACTGGTGATAAACAGAGAGTCCATTGGTGATAAACAGAGTCCATTGGTGATAAACAGAGTCCATTGGTGATAAACAGAGTCCATTGGTGATAAACAGAGTACATTGGTGATAAACAGAGTCCATTGGTGATAAACAGAGGGTCCACTGGTGATAAACAGAGTCCATTGGTGATAAACAGAGTCCATTGGTGATAAACAGAGGGTCCACTGGTGATAAACAGAGTCCATTGGTGATAAACAGAGAGTCCATTGGTGATAAACAGAGAGTCCATTGGTGATAGTGCACCGATGACAAACAAAAGAGTCGTATAGATGGGAAAGTAGGACATGTAATCGTGAGCAGCTGTCTGGCCTTACCATCCATATCTTTGAGTCCTCTGGTCTGACAGTTGCGCCTTAATGAGAGGTCAAGGTTACCGTAGTCTATGGGCTCTTCTCTGAGGATACAACAAGAAGCAAATCTGTTTTCTCTCTCTCTCTCTCTCTCTCTCTCTCTCTCTCTCTCTCTATCTATCTATCTATCTATCTATCTATCTATCTAACCTCAGTCACATCAAAATTGCAATTACAGGCCTCTTAGTCTCGGGCTAGATCTCAAACGGTATGATAAGTGGTTTGATTTGTGCTGGGATTTAACGCCACATCAGCTCGATCACGGCTATATTATGTCTAACACGGAGAGTACGTTGACGCGTCAAAAAGCTGGATATATAGAAAACGTAATGCTGTACGAACGGTGCCTTTACAAGTTATAAAAGGCATATCAAAACATGTATAAAAATTTGGATAATCAAAGATTGTATAGCAGAACTAAAAAGGACGAATATAAGTAAAAATGAGCAGCAGTTGTACTTTGAAGGAGAAAATGAAACTGTTTTGTCATGAACTGAGATCAGTGAAAGTGTTTGAATATCTTTGACATGACTTTCGGCTTATACATTCCCATTTCTCGGCCCCGTTTTAGAAAGGACATGATCCGTGTGGTACTGGCTGAGGGCGACTGACATCTAGGATTTTTTTTTTTTGACTTTGACCTGGTCCTGTTGGCATGAGGAGGGGGGTTGGAGGGGCGGAGGCACAATCCGGACCGGCCACAGCTTGAGACCACAGAAGTCACAGGCTGACCAGGGGCTGACTACGGACTGACCACTGACCGACGTATAACAACACACACTTAACTCGCACCATCTCTGCGCCCTCAGCTACAACCGACAGTCACTCAAATATTACATACGCAGACTTTGGACACACAAACAGCAAACTCTGGACTGGAGCAGCACAACACCAAACAAGGATTTCGACGTTTGCGTGCCAAGTGACTGTTACGGAAAATGTTGCTAAAAAAATGAGTTTAATTTGAATCAATGTGAGATGTTTATCTGATGTCAATGTGAGGGTGAGTACTCTCCCTAGTCTTTGACCTGACCTTGATATCTGACCTCTTGGCCACAAATGTCAAGAGTACCCCTCGTTCTCTCTCTCTCTCTCTCTGTATCTCTTTCCTTCTCTCCCTCTTTCTCTCTCGATTTATGGCACACTGTGTTTGTTTGCTTGTTTGTTCATTTGTTCGTTTATTTGTTTGTTCCTTTGTTTGTTCTCTATTCCTTTTACATGTCATCTAAATCTTGTCATGTTTGGTTCATACATAAGTCAATTCACCAGTGCAGCTTAATAAAATATACTCTAAGTCTTGTGGATAACACGGATAATGACAAGACTCAAGATTAAAAGAAAGAACATGGCCCAAGAATGGTTCTGTGACTTCTCACCCGCCTTGTGTACAGTGACTTAGGGTCCTACAGCTTCTTCTTTTTTATTTTTTATAGTTTGTTCTCGACACATGTAAGTATCAAGGTTTATGAGAAATCCATGGCATGAAACTCAGACTTATTTGTTTATGTTGGAATTTAACAGCACATCAGCACGATCACAACCACATTGTACCAAATACCGAAAGACACGTTTGCACGTCAAGAAGAAGAGAGGAAAGAGAGCGGGACAGAAGACAGGAGCAAGGAGAGAGAGAAGAGATGTCACCCCTGGAACATCGAGGATGGCATTCCATGGGAGACATCCCACCGATGGCGGGCTTTCACCCTCTGCAGGTGGAAGCAGAAAACCTACTTATATAGCCCGGGCCCCCGCGGGGGCAAAACTGGGACTTACTTGACGTTGGGAAAGAGATCGGAGACAATGCCGTAGAAAAGTTTGAGATCATCCGACAAGAACTTGGGCACATTGACGTCCTGGATAGCCCGCAGACAAATCAGTTGCTGAAGACGGACATCGATGGACAGGCCGTTATCAACTGTAATCGCTATTCAAGCCATGGCTCTGGTCGGTGAGTCTCTCACTCACACACACACACACACACACACACACATACGCACACGCACACACACACACGCACACACACGCACACGCACGCACACACACACGCACGCACACACACACACACACACACTAACATAGAAGCCGATTAAATTTTGTTCTTCAAAAATAATTAGATCTACTACAAAACATCCACATCAATCCAGTAACATTTTTGATACCTGCAGCTGACAACGATCGGTCGGCACCCAGCAGTTTTGTTCAATGTTTCTGTATCTTAACACACTGAACGTGAGAAACAATACAAATAAAATATTGCTCTACGCCCTTTCACACAATAAATGTGCGGGACAGTCTGCAGTGCTCTCTGGAATTGTTAAATCTGTGAGTAAACCTGCCAAACAGTTTCTGATGGAAAGGAAGGGGGTGGGGGAGGGGAGGGGGGGGGGGGGAGGAAGGATGACAATGTTTCCAAACTAAGTCAGATTTACTACTTCCTGTCTAAGAGAACAGCACGACTTGTGGAGTGAAATTGGCCCAAACCTCATCCATGTCTGGGTGTATCCTCTTCAAGTTGCCGGCCGCTGAGATAACGCTCTTGACAGCTCGCATGCCAAAGTCGTAGTGATCCTGGCAGATAGAGGCAAAATACGAGTAACACAAACGTTTTTAGATCTCATGTTGTTTACATCACAGACATCCATGGGAAATCTCAGCCCAAAATCACAAGAAGGCTATCAAAGTGCAGACAATTCGTGTAACACGAACATGACAAAACTCCGATTTCATCACATCTTCCAGTGTGCGTTAGTCTGTCTAGACCAGCATCATAAGCAAAAAGTCATGGGTAAATAGTGACGTGTTGGTAGACCCTGGTAGGAGCACGTGCATGATCAGCTTCGTCAATGGGTAAATTATATTTGTGTCTATAGACAGAAGGTCAGCCGGGCTACTGCGCATGCATATGGCGTTATACCGCGCGAACTATAGGGTTAGAGTTAGGTTTAGGGTTAGGATTAGGGTATATATAAGAACAATAACTTATTTAGAATGATCTAAATCTAAATCTTTGCATAAAAAAAACAAAAAATGTCATGTTTGACACGGTTTCCCATGTAAACACAGCTGATTGCCGTTTCCGCACATGCGAATTAGGCCGGCTGACCTTCTGTCTGTAGACGCATGTGTAAATTATTCATGCAAACAAACGGACTAAACAAGAGCAAAGGGAGACAACAGATCACCTGAGTGCTGAGCTGTTCTGAGGAAAGCTTAAAAGTTGAGACTATTTTCTGTGCTAGAGTCCGTGCCCCAGAGAAGCCAAATGAGAAGAGACTGATTTCAGCGATCAGGCCGTAGTCCGGCACCATCATCGCTACTGGCCGAAACAAAGCCTGTGGAGGGTAGCAAAAATGTTCCCCATGCACAGACAAACAGACAGACAGACAGAGGAGACAGACAGACAGACAGAGGAGGCACACAGTCAGGCATGTCAGATACAGAGATAGACAGACACACAGACATACAGGTACACAGACAAACAGACACACATACACAGGCAAACGTACACACGTACACAATGCCAGAGTAACATGCAGACAGAAAGACACACAGGCGTACAAACCATCAGACACATAGGTGCACAGACAGAAGCATGGACCCGCAGACACACAGACACACAGGCACACAGATAAACAGAGAGACCGGCAGAACCACATATGCAGAGACGAGTAAACATACAGACATGCAGACAGACATACAGACACAGAGACAGACACAGATATAGGCACACAGACTGCATGGACAGACAGACTCATAATGCCGCCTGTTGGACATATTATACTGATTCGTCACAGCAAAGGGTTAATGTTAGCCAGAGAAAGCCAAGTTGAACTCAACAAGTAAATATTATAGTTTCGTTTACATCATGAATGAAAATAACAGTCAAGGAGGAGACCCAGTGCGACACATACTTCTCAGAGAACGAGATCTGTTTCTTATGTATGTTTGTTTGTTTGTTTCTTTGTTGCTTCAGGAGTGGCTGCATATTAGTGGACACTTTCTCGTCCACATCTTTCTCCCAGCTGCAGTGTTTGAGCTCGAGATTGCGAAATTTGCCGTTTCAGGATCGGCTCTGTGTGGATCTGGGGAAGTAGGGGACATACCAAGGGGTGTGGGAGTGAGGGGGGAGGGACAACGGTCCTGGCTCATGTACAAGGTGAGGGTCTCACCTTTAGATTGTCCGGTAGTTCGGTACGGCCAGCGTAGCCAGGGTTCATGGTGATTAAGACAGCACAGGACATCTTCAGCACCAGTTCCACTCCCTCAAAGATAAATGTGTCCACCTGGCGGGGGGGGGGGGGGAGAAGGGGAGGGGACGGGCAAAAGAGAGGGTCAGATGGAGAATAAACAACAACAACAACAAACAAAATAGTATCTCATCTCAGTCTGAGCCATACAGGGTGGACCATCAGTAGGCCAATTGTTGCGCTTTAGGTCAAAATTAGCCAAGCCATTTTTCTACACCAATTCAAAACTATTTTGAACATTTTTATGAACTTATCAAATGTTTATAACATGTTAAACCAATTTTAATGTAGCTAAGAAATTTAATTGTAATAAAATGCTATAAAATAAGTAAAGTGCCTACCAATAAAGTGTTAACCTACTTTTGAGCCACTCTCTGTAATATGTACATGCAATAACGCGGCAGCACAACCGTTGGCCACTATTTGCCTGGTCACATGTGCCGGATATTTCTTCTGCTAAAAGTTGAATAGCCGACTCATTCTCTAAAACTGGACAGATTTATGATTTCCGGAAAGATGGAAAGTCGATGAAAGTGCAAAATTATGTGATCTCTACTCAGACCTCAAGGCGTTTCTGGGACCGTGATTTGATTGGCTTGTTTGTTTGTTTGTTTGTTTGTTTGTATTAGGGTTTAACGGCACATCAGCACGACAATGGCTATATTGTGCCTAACTCGGTGGGTACATTTACACAGTAAAGTTCTGATCAAGGTGAAAATACATAAAATGTAGCCCTGAACGGACAATGCGTTGATGAATTATAAAGGGATATCAAAATGTGTTTATAAATTTTGGGTAGTCAAATATCATATAGCAAAACTAAAAAGGTAGATGTTTGCGGCATCCCGTGTGTGACCTTTGACCGGTTCGAGTTACCTTCATTTTCTGGGCGGTCTGAATAGTGGTGATTTGCTGAGCCACCACCGACAACACCTCGATGTCGATTCGGTTGAATTCGTCAAAACACGCCCAGGCGCCAGAGCTGTTGGTAAACAAAACAATTTTTATTCATATTTATCTTTTCTAGGCTTATTGATTCACTCCGTAGTTAGACAGAGTACCAAACGAAGCCACAACTATAATGTATTTAATACAAACAAACAATAACAACCAGCTGAGATAAAAACTAAAGATTTTTATGTTGCTAATAAATCTTTTTTTTCTTCGTTTAGTATTACCGGGTATAACTTTTAAGATTTATGAGTGACATCACCAAACACAGTAACTTTAATCTATTCATATTGCCGATAGATGTGACGGAGACATTCACAATTATTACTTTACCGGGAAGCAGACATTACAACAGCAGCGATATGTCAGGTGTTCAAATTCTTATCAATCTATCAATATCAGATAGCCATAACTTAAAGACGTATTTCACATTCTGCCATTATGTAGCTCTTTTATCATAAGAACGTTAATGATGATTATTTATAAGTGATAGGGCTGACTACTTAGATTTCAAACAGTGGTTTATACTATAATGGAGAACTAAACATTGCAGGTATTCACCGCTATGGACGGCTTATCGGAGTGAAAGTGTTAAGTTTTGATGACTTCAAGAAATATTTCGAAATCAAATGCCATAGCCACTGCAAGTCTTGTGTTATTCATTTGTTATGTGATAATATCATGTATACATATTTGCTGTCAGAGTGATCACAAATCAGGAGATGTAGGTGAGAAATCGAACAAAATGGAGGACAAAGAAGACGGTTCTGGAAAGTTGTTATCGGGCAACGTGACGCACAGGTCACGAGAAAACCAGAAAGTGGACTAGAGAGAACATTTTCCAATGTGCAAGAGTGTGTGTGTGGGGGGGGGGGGAGGGGAGGAGGGGGTAATAATGACGATGACTTCAAAGATACATTTCTAAACAGACACAGACACTAGATACAGACACCAGACACAGACACCAGACACAGACACCAGACACAGACACCAGGGAGCGACACAGACACAAGGAAGCGACACAGATACTAGACACAGACATCAGACACAGACATCAGACGCAGACACCAGGGAGCGACACAACACAAGGGAGCGACACAGACACCAGACACAGACACCAGACACAGAAACCACACACATACAACAGATACAAACACAGACACAAGACACAGTAACCAGACACAAACACAGGACACAAACACCAGATACAGACGTGAGACACAGATAGCAGATACTGAAACCAGTCACAGACACCAGACCCATACACAGACATCTGATACCAACACCAGACACCAAAAGCCATTTACTAGACACAGATACAGGCACCAGACACAGGCGCCAGAAAGTTACAGACACAAACACAGACACCAGACGCAAATACCAGACACAGATACCAGACACAGACGCCGGACAGAGACACAGGCACAAGGCACAGACACCAGACACAAACACAGGACACAAACACCAGATACAGACGTCAGACACAGATAGCAGACACTGAAACCAGGCACAGGTACCAGACCCATACAAAGAATCTGATACCAACACCAGACACCAAAGCCATTTACTAGACACAGACACCAGACACAGGCGCCAGACACAGACACCGGCACCAGACGGCTTGGCTCACAGACCTGAATATTCTAACTGTGTCCAGTATCCTTGACCTTGGCGTGTCCAGTTTTCGCTTTCACAAGCAGTGACGTGCATAGGTTTAAAAGATCGATCACCACTCTCCCCACTCCCACCCCCAACCTATCTACCCTTTGTATTGTGTGTGTGTGTGTATGTGTGTATGTGTGTGTGTTACCTGGCTAATCCTTTGAAAAATTTTCCCATGGCCATAAAGTCCAGCTGATCCGAACAGTTGAAAACCACGCACTGAATGGCGAAAGCTTTGCCTAAATCCTGGCCACAGCAACAGGAAAAGCAAAAATATTAATGTTGGTTTGATGTAACAATGTATTACAATAACATAATATAATTACGCCAAAATTTCACATTTTTAGCTTATCTTAATAGAGACCATGCCATTTCCACTTGCCACTAAACACGTAGTGGATGTCTCTTCAGACCCCAAATCGCAATATCCACTCTCATCTCAAACAAAATAATAAGTTTTCAAAAAATGTCTGTTCAGAACAAATGCAATCAGGTTGTACGCGAAGAGAAAGTTTTCCCCTCCCCCCGCCCCCCCCCTCCCCAATCCCTGGCCCCACCCCGGGACCCTTACCTTTGTGGTTTCTGTTTTACCGGTGCCAGCAGGGCCGGCCGGGGCGCCACCAAATAGCAAGTGCAGAGCTCCGGTCAAGGTCAGGTAACACCTGCAAACACACACACAAACACACACAGACATCCACGTAAACATCGTCCTGTAGTACCAGAGCATGACTACCAGTACAAAGTTCGCTGACTGTCAGCTTGCCCGGGATGACATCTAGAACGTTTTCCTTTCATCCATCTACTACCGTCACAAAATCGACAATCTTGAGATATCGAAGACCAACCTCACTCCCAGTGTCACACGAAATTTAGGGCAAAACTCAGCATCTTAGGGTTAGAGTTAGGGTTACACGAAATTAGGACAAAACTCTCAGTAAGTTAGGGTTAGGGTTACATGCAATTAGGGCAGAACTCCTCAATATATTAGGGTTAGGGCTAGGGTATGCGAAATTAGGGCAAAACTCCTCAGTATATTAGGGTTAGGGCTTGGGTTACGCGAAATTAGAGCAAAACTCCTCAGTATGTCGGGGTTAAGGTTAGAACTACAAGAAATTAGGGCAGAACTTCTCAGTTTGAGACTGAGTTTATCTTTCATGAGGCATCAGTACGACAGGTACCAACATGTCTATCAGGATGTACATCTATGATTATCAGTGTCTTCAAAGGATAGCCAGTAATTATTAACACAGTATAAACTTCAACCAGTGCAAACCGCATGTTCAATCAGGCGGGCTACAGCTCTATAGTTTTGTATAAAGACGAACATGCAACCTCATTGTAGTAAATGGATTTTTCAGAGGCAATATCGAGAAGTGGGCTCCTTGGGTGTTTCTGAAATCTATAAGTATATGCGCCACTGTCAATTGGCAGCCGCAGGCGACACAGTCTGGAGGTTTTCTCTTTCAAGGAGACAGGCGTGTTTAAACTTAACAGCGTATCAGTACGATCACGACTTTTCTGCGCCTAGCACAGCTGACTTCGTTTAAGAATTAAGAAGTCTATCAAAGGATGCATATAAATTGGAGGATCAAGGATTGTAAAGGGAATTTATCAAAAAAGCCGTATAGCCCCCAGCATATTCACAATTTCAATTTCCTACGTCCACGTAGATGGTTTAGATTCTACAATATAAGCCTCGCCTGACGCAAGAAGTTCAGGATATAATTTATAATAATTATATAATTATAAAAGATAATTCCCACGGCGACTCGAGAAGTGGACTTCTCGAACGTCTCTGAAGTCGGCGCAGTCTAAAAGTATGTGTGCGACTGTCCGTTGACGTGAGGGGCTTTTCTCTTCTGAGGAGAAAAGGATGAGTGAGGTGAGAGTGACCCAGACGCAGGCGGTTGAGGACCACCTGGTCTCGTCTTCACGGCTGAGCAGATCCTGGCCAAGGTCCAAGATCTGATTGGATAGTTGACTTCATCGCCGTTGCCATCGCGATTTGATGTACTCATTGATGATCGGCCTGTGATCCAGGTGAGGGGCTCCCTCATCCACGGGGATCTAAAATCAGGCAGACTTTGGCGATGGAATCTGCTGCCTCATTTCCTGCAAAGTTCACGTGATTGTTACCCAGCGAAACACGAATCTGCGCCGCCCCCTGCTGAAGAGACTTTGAAGGCGTTGCAGGAAGCGAGCTGGTCTATCATCCCTTAACGTCAAATTATTTAGAGCCTGCATTAGGGACAGGGAGTCTGAAAAGATCAGAAAGTTTTGACGTGTGGACCTACTAATGATATCTAAAGCCATATCGATGGCTTTAGCCTCAGCCGTGAAGATGGAGAATTTTGCAATGAGGCCGCAGCATATGTTTCCCAGGACAGAGAATGTGCCGGCACCGACGGCCTTGTCGTCCTTGGATCCATCTGTGAACAAATGCTCGCAGTCCAAGGAACAGAGATCACCTTTTCCAGCATCTATTTTTTAGGGCTGTCCTGGTCAGTTCCCATCGCTAGAGTGTAATGTGGGAGATTAAAGTGACCCCAGGCAATAGCGGCAGAGAACCATCTGGCCAAGGTCCAAGGTTTGTCTGGAGAAAATTAAATTTATTCGCGGACTGTTGACTCCATCATTGTCGCCATCTCGATAAATATGTAATTTGCCTGAGACTAAAAAAAAAGAACTCCGTTGTCTAAGAAATCGAGTGTCAGGCGAATTTTGGCGATGTCATCTGCTGCCTTATTTTTCACCGAGCTTATCCCCCCACCCCCCCACCCCCACCCCACCCTTCGCTCCCCGCCCCTCTGTCGGTTGAATAAACATTGTTGGAGATCAGCACCTGTGGTCTTACCTGTCCGTCAAAGGTGTGATGACAAGTCGAGGTGTGTTGCCCAGATACTCATAGCCGTAAGGGAACTGAGCATTGACAGCTCTCTGGTACAAATTTTCGTCTTTCAGCCAGTAATATCTGAGCAAACGATCAACAAGTCAACTTTGTTTAGACTATCACAGATATACTTGACACATGATAGAAGTCGTTTTCTCACGTAAGGCATTTTTTTTTTTTTTTCAATCTCTCGGGCTAAATTCCCCCATCTTTATTCTTCATCTCAGGGAGCACAGTACAGTTTGTAAACAACAATACAGGGTGAGTCAGACTTAACCCGGGCAATCAATGCAGGCTTATCGTGAGTTAAGGGGCAGTAATTTTTAGAGTCTCTGTCGATCGATAACTTGATAGTGGATATATATTATTGTTAGCCAAATCCATAGTTTTTGTTTCATGTACATTTGGGGATTTAATAATGTATGACCTATTTCATATGTCAATAAATTTTATCATTTGGAGTGAAAATGTTCTGAATGCCTGGTTACTTCTGACTCATGTGTACATTGCCCCACACACCTGCCTAACATCCCAAGGGACTGAACAAAAACAACGGACAAACATGACGTGATGCAGAGCACAGATAGAAGTTTTTCCTGGAAAAAATATAATACAAACGAGGGCAAAAAAAAAATTGTTATCTGAATTTCTAAAACTTTTCAAAGATTTCGATTCCAACCTCTCCTGTTTGGGAGATTAATAACTCTAATCTAATCGCCACAAACAAACGTCTCTGCCAGGCGATCTACTCTCTCTCTCTCTCTCTCTCTCTCTCTCTCTCTCTCTCTCTCTCTCCCCCCCCCCCACCCCCACACACACACACACACACACACACACACACAC
>JBCEWB010093159.1:0-11696 GCA_039654565.1 Peronia peronii
AGAGTATAATTATAACAGTACCATGTCATTATACCTTGAGTGATAAAGAAGGGAATGAACCATTTTTTCAGCCAACTAAGTTACTTCCCTTTGTCATGCACAAGAGATTTAAGACACGTATTGTAAAAAAGGAAACAAAATTATGAAAAAAAATCAGAGTAAGAAAAAAATTCTTTGCTCCATATGGTGAATTTTTCAGAATTTCCTGATAGTTGTGTTTCAAATAACAAAAGGAAAAAGGTGTTTTTTTCCCCTCTCTGCAATGTTTGTCTTATATTTCTTGTACTTGGCAAAGGATAATAATTCCGCTGACGATCAAAATGGCTCATTTCAACATAAAGTATGATGAGCAAATGTTTCATCAGATCTGCCCCTTGACACTTTTAGGGTTAATATAGGAGTCGAACCTCACACTGTTTTGTAACAAGGGCAGACTCGTATCTATCCAACCGTGGCGCCCTTACCCCCTTCTCTCGTTTCCCCACTACTCTCGCCAAATCCTCGAATATAATTCCAATTATATGATAGACGAGTTGAACATGGGCACAGGCGTCTTCGAGACTGGTGTAATGGATCGTGATTAAAAGATAATTGTAGTGTAAAGAGCGAGCATAAAGAGCGAGGGCCTAAAGAGGTGACGAACCGCAGCCCCTTTTCGAAAGTGGCACCTCATAGTGCTTGAAACGCTTGAAAAACGTCTTTGTTGGTCGGGGCGATTCTATGGCGTCAGCTATTACTGAACTACAGATCCTGGGATTTGTGTGGCGTGGCATAGACAGGGTGCAAATTTAATGACAACGGCCGAGCTGAAAGTTAGACGCGAAAGGAGCGGAAAGGAAAGTGTTGCAGTTAGTGTAGTATTGATGATTTTGTGAGATAATTTTTATTTTAAAAAATACTGTAGATGCACCCTGCGACATTTTTCAACTCAAATAATTTGTGTTAATTTAAATTGTGTCCATGACTCACAGACTATGATGGATAGGAAACTATTTCAAGATGTCATGAGTCTGGATGATTGTTGCAAAGATGCCTCTTATAGTTTGGGTTCAAAACAATAATACATGTATGTTTTTTTTCTGTCTTTCTTTCAGTCTTTTTTTGTCTTCCCTTTTTCCATTCTAACGTCCCCTCTGTCTTTCTTTCTTTTTTTTTTTCTTACCTTCTTGTTTTTGTTCGTCCTTTTTTTTTTGTTAGTCCTTCCTTTCTTCTTTTCTTTTGCCGTACCTCAAACACTGCATCATCTGCCATAGACTATTAGACAAAAGGAAGAGATGGGAAGTAGTGAGCGGCTTCTAACGCCGTTCAAAGACTCTCTTGTTCTCGTCCGAGGAAGGATTATCGGGGACAGGGACGGACACGTATGATTTCACGGGTGGAGGACTCCAAATGGCCGGGTGTCTGTTACCCTGGCTGTCAGCGAACATCCCCTTGGATGCGATCTGCCCATCATCTCTTACCCGAGTACATTGATGGGGTGTGGAGATAGCCAACCCTGGCACGCGTACAATGCTGTCAGGTCGCGTGCGTGTCTGTATGTGTGCCTCTGGTGTGTGATTGTATCTGTATATTATGAGGGTGTGCACTCGAGTATTTTGTGGAAAAAAAAGTCACGTGCTGTGAGTCGAACGAGTGTGATCTTATTAGGGTAAAATATTTGTTAAACTTTCAGTGACATTTTTGTTACTTCCGAGTTTGAAATTAATATGATGTTGACTTGACTTTACGTATCCACCACACCAAAATCTACCAGAGCCTAACGAACTTTGTAGTTACAGGCTACTTGTCCAGTATTTGACTGAGTGTATCTCTGAAGAGTACTTGTTTATGACTAGGTCTGAATACATAGATGTAGCATTCTGCCCGATGTATGTGAGTGCCATCGTTATAATATGTCAGCGCTGTATCCACCCAGCGATTGTCATCTTCGATAAGTGGTTTACAACTTCCCAAATTCGAAATTTTATTTCCGTAGAATGCAAAAGTGGATTACGCCTTTTAATAGTAAAAAGGAATATATATCTCGGCATTGATTTGTGCGAAGCCTTTGGAGTTTCTGATAATCATATAGTCATTTACATACATGGTCATTATACATAGTCATTTGATGTCTACGTCCTTCTTCAGTATACCCCATAGTGCAGAGCAAGTGGGGCACGCTGATTTTCATATTTAGCAAATGCCTCTCTGAAGATTTGAGAAAGCAATAGTCTTGGTAAAGGATGAAACCCCCAAAAGCACAGTTTGAATAGACAGTTCCAGAACAGAGAATGACTGCAAACTGATTCTATCATGTCCTTAGCACAGGCTGATATCTCATATTATCAAAGAAACAACAAAAAAAAAAAACTGAGCCCTTAATCTGGGACATCGAGCGATAAAATCACTTGTACAAACTACAATGAGTGTGTCAATACAGCAATCTCTCGGCAGATTTGTTCATAAAAGATAATGGCGGGGAGGCGACAGACAAGTCCCCAGTCTAATGTTTAGCCCTAATTCACCTTTGCGGCGTCTGAAAGTCTTCCCTCCTCATCGACGACACGAGATTTTGTCGACCAAGTTTATGGAGATGGTCTTGTCGTTTTACGAGCTCCGAGCCGATCAAGTCCCTCGCCAATACTTTCGGCGTCAGCGATTCCTGACAATTTTGTACCGCTTGTGTATGTTCATCAATACTTAGCTGAAACCTAGTTATACCATGATTACATCCAACGATATTTTGTGATTGATATCAGTACAATAAATCCTCCTTCCTTGTAGGGTTTCGCTGCTGGGGTTGATCATTTGAAATCTCTGTTGTTGACAAAAGTTGCGAAGAAATAGATTTTAAAAGAATTCTCAAAAGCTGTGTATTTTGACAAATAGCATTTGAAAGGTAAAATTCATTGAATACGTTGAGATCAATAGGGAAATGGGTATTGAACATCACCAAAGCATTGGATAGGCATCTCTCTATCTCTTTCTCTATTTTTTTCACTGTCTCTCCTTTTCTTGGCCTCTTGCTACTTAACCTTCCTCCTGGCCTGTCTCGCTCTCTCCTTCCCCTTTTCTTTCTTTTTGTTCTTGCTTTTCTTCTTGTTTATTCTCCCTTGTTCCTCTCTCCACTTTTTTTTTTTTGATTAGCTAGATGTTCTTTTCATTTTTAAACAAATGAAGCGCACAGGAAAAGACGAGGAGAAGGTTACAGGAAATAATTTAAGATGAAGGAAATGAATTTTGTTGTTGTTGTTGTTGTTTGCTTTCACGCAGCGCTAGAATTTATGTGAAAGAGGGAACGTACATCTACTACATAAAAAAGTTTAAAACTCATTATAAAGATAGTTTTTCATTTCTGAATAGCTGCTGCTATTTATTTGTATATGTATTGTGTGATTCATATCAGGAAATCATGAAATTTTGAAATGCATTTAGATATCTATAAGATCGAATTTTTATTGAGAAGAAAATAAAACATTTACAGACGAATTTGGCACTGAAAAACAGGTTTTGGCATTTCGCAATATCACGACACGGTCGTAAAAAGGATCAACTTATCAATATTGAATGCACAGGAATTCGACACGCTTTTTGAAAACCAATATAGGATCATTGAACAAAAGTTTAAGATCCACAGAGACACAAACAGAGTAAGTCAAAGTCAAAGCCGGTAAATCCATACGTCGCCAAAGTTCTCCCGGCCGATAACTCGAAATCCGTATCCTCTCTTCGGGGACCTTCTTGCCTTCCTTTTCATGTTTCTCAATGCTAGTATTATTTTTTCTTTCTTTCTTTCTTTCTTTCTTTCTTTCTTTCTTTCTTTCTTTCTTTCTTTCTTTCTTTCTTTTATATTGCCTTTCTTTCAATTTCATTTTATTTTATTTTAAGTCCTCTCCATAGTAGTGTGACAAACTTCTGAAAAAGTCACGCGTGCAAATACAAATTTTTGAATGATGGACGAATTGTTCTGGAATTTAGATAAAATTGTTTCGTCTTATTTATTTTATGTTGTTTCTCTGTGGGAAGGCTATTCGATAGAGCGTCCGACAGTTTTTATCTGCTGGGGGATAATGGAAGGTATTGGTTTTTAAGCCGACCTGGGACTCCCTTTCTGCAGCAATACTGTGAGGACAGAGATTAGGAAGGAGACACTTTATCTCTGCGCTGATCCGGACTGCAGTCAGCTGGCAGTCGAGGCAGAGATTAAACTGTCGCAGCTATCGACATATTGCTGAATTTAGCGATGTAAAATGCATACAGTGTCCTGTTCTTGGACTGGTAAGGAGACGCCACTACTATTACTACTACCACTACAATATCGTACGTACTTTTACTGCCAGAACTACAACGACTACTACTACTACTACAACTACTATAACCACCTCTACTTTTTCATTATTATTAGTGATAGACTTATAGCAGAAGCTACAGTACATTTGCAGTTTCAGTGAGGCCGTGAGAGAGATAACTGACATTTAAATCATATATATTTTATACAGACCATAAGGTCAGACGAGCGAGATTTCCAATCAAGGACATCCGAGGGTTATTTTTCGTGAGCGATTCTTGATTGTGGCGCGCTTACTGCACAGACAAGAGGGAAAAAAAGGCCCAAGGTTGAAGCTCATGCATAGTTGATTATCGCTAGAGCACCCACGATCTTCTAATTCCATTACAGGAACAAGATAAGAGTGAAGGGACAGAAAACGTATGTGTGTACATATTATATGTGTATGTGAGATAGGGAGAAATATTTTAAAGAAAACAAAAGGAGAGGGGCTTTCCTGTGAAATTAGAGAAAACAGGGATACGAAAACAACGTGAAGGCGTATAATATGGGAAAGGGGGAGAGAAGATGAAGAAAGAGGAACAAGAAAAGGAAGGAGGAAGAGGAAGAAAGAAAAGAAGGCAAAACAGAAAAAGGCAAAAGAAGAAGGAGAGGGAGCGTAGAAAGAAGACAAAGAAACTTAAATGACAACAAAGACAAGAGGAAGAAGAGAAGCACATGGAGAAAAACGCATAACCATTCAAACCCAGCAATCTTCATATGATTGAGAGATTTATTTATTGCCCTGAAATTCCAAGAGACACTACTACGTCATGAGACTGCCTTCCATCCCACAGTGTTTTGCTGCGAAGTTCTCTGAAGTTGACCTGTTCCTTTACACGTGTACATTCATTGATCCTGAGAGGCAGCAGGAGGGCGGCATTGCCCGAGGGAGCAGTCGATTTCAAAATGAACAAGAAAGAGGCCAGCTTAATCAACATGACATTTCACGAGCAATTCTCGAGAAGGCTCAATGAGAAATCCCAATTTTTCTATGCGTTTTTTTTTTTTTTTTTGCTGCAACATTCATACAAGTGTGCCGTCTTTTTAATCTGGCATAAAATATCACAGATGGCATCATAGATCGCGCACATTTTTGAAAATTGAAGTAAAGACAGAGCAAGAATCAGATGAGTGTAAACATAAAAAAGACTTGAATAACATACTTGTGAGATTGGCTAATGCTGTAGATTTACATCTTGTACAGTGTGCGTATGTCTGCCAAATTGGCACCCCTGAAGAAAGTAGGTTGTCCGCGCACATCCTAGCTGGCAAATTAATTTACTTCTTATACGAGAACCTGGAGGGAAGAAGAAGATATGTGGCCTGGTGCCTGGTGCTTGGTGCCTGGTGTTACTGCCAGCATGGCAGCTAGCTAGCTCGTGGTTATCGATCTTTGAACTTAAGGATCATGGCATTTACAAGTTCCCTCCCCCTTGTATCTTTGATTTTCTTCATTAGAGGCTGTCAGTCGCTCTGTGTCACTTCCGTCTGGCTTGTCACGTCCCAGCCGACATCTTAAGACATATGAAGTAGTAGGCACAGAACAGCCCGAACACATTTTGCTCTTCCTTGATTGCGTAACTGAGTTCGAAATGTCAACACGATGTTATGTCAGTATGGCTTGGTGCATGTATCATTATCCTTCTTTTGGTTGCAGAAATGTGCGATAGAAATTGTCTGTAGAAATCATACTGAAATCATTACCGACATTTACTTGACGATCCAATTTACTAAATTTACATGTATATGTTGCATAGCTGTGCGTCTGTTTGCTTTGTTTGTTTGTTTTTCCACATATTACTTAAACCAGTCAGTTTCTAACCTTTTTTTCTGTAATCTCTGTTTTCGTGGCGCACCCAATAAACTAAAGCCATACTGAACGAATCGTTTAAGCTCGTTTTGTTTTGGGAGAAAGCATATAAAGATTGATGAAGAATCCATAATATCACTCATTGAATAGACTTCAGATATGCCAGATCAGAAACAGACTATTTAGCTGCGTAATTCATCATTTCGACTTCATAATATATTAAATTTCAGTTAAATTGATTCAGTACCATTTCCGTCTGGGCTAAACCATTGTTGAGAAGGGTCCATTGTGTCAAACAAGCCATTTCTATGATCTATGACATGAGGAACTGATCTTGTTGTCCTAAACGTATTAAAACGTTCGCACATTAAAAGAATTAACAGTAGAGCGGAGCGGCAATGAGTAGAGCGGAGCGACAATGATAAGACAGTCACTGAAGACGAAGAATTAGGTATCTCAACTCACAGCTTATCAGAACAGGGCGAACAAGTGGAACAACGGCGAAAATTTAATGCCCTTTTGTGCCAGAGCACGCTCCTGTATTCTTATCAACATCCTTGTCTGTCTGGCTGACTGTTTGTCCCCTGGAATGTGATCTGTCACCTCGTGAATGTCTGGCTATAGCCTGACCTTTTGTTTGAATCTGCATCTCTATCTGTTAAAGTATTAGTGTATGTTTATGTGCATGTCAAGAGTAACCGTATGAGATAATATTGTTTGAGCTGAGCACATCAGATGATCTGATCGTCCCCTTCTTCGAAACGTGTCCGGGGGAAATGGTTGAGGGGGGGGGGGGGGAGAAAGAAGAACGATAACGGTGTGCGATTAGACACTGCATAATAGTCTCGTCGGAATACTCCATATGCGTCTGGATGTCTACTGTACAGACTGGAAACTCGTGTGACAAAAGCACAATGGCCGTTGGTATCCGAGCAATAGAGTATCTCTGTTATCTACGGCCAAATACTCAGCTTTATCGCGAGTCGAACACCTTTCAGAATTGCAATAATTCCTGGGCAAATAGCTGACAATGGCTGGCCGCTGACAACGCCCAAGTCCAATCATTTGGCACTATCGCTGGTCTTTGTTGCCACTTTCTGCGCAGACGTCTCCGGCACTCCGAGGGTGAAAATCTCCAGATATGACTACAGAACTGACCCGACATACAAAAAGTAAATGGACCAATCCGAGGTTTTACATCAGAAACAACAGCGATGATCTTACGTTCTATATACGTCTTTCAACCTCCTGGTGGAGGTTATCTCGAGCGATTATCTCTGCAGTGTGTACCAATCAAGGAAAGCGGTGAGCGAGCATTCTAAAGTGGCTGAGTGGTCGCTACTGCTCATCGAATTAAGTTGTCCTTTTGTTAACAATTTTTAAATCGTCCAACAGACTTCAAAATATGCTTACTGTTTGTGACAATACTGGGATAACAACTCCTGAAAATAAAACCTGGAAGAAATGTAGTTTTCTTGCCTTATTTCCGCAGTAGCCATTCTGATCAACTTAGGCACTTACTGTGTTTCTTTACATCAAGAGTGAGCAGCTGCTGCATTGGTCAGGGTAGAAACGCCATCAATCACGGTGCGTTTTTGCCGGACTGGGCAGTACAGGGAGAGCTGTTTACACTTTGATAAGCTGTTAAGTCCAGGGCGCCTGATACCTGCAAGTTGACCGCCAGGACCCGTTAATCCGTGATCTGGGGCCTTTCATCAGGCCCTGCTGGCGTCTCGCTGTCCCCTACACTTGTCACCTTTCCCGACACTTGTTGACAGATAGACAACTTTGCTACACCCTTTCTAACACACGGTGGATCTAGGGACCCTGGTCAAGTGGATAAAACATCTGCCGTGCGATACAAATTGTAGCGAATTTGAATTTGAAAGGGGGTACAAAAAATGGAAGCAGGGGGAGGGGGGGGGGGGCGATTTGACGGGATAGAAAAAAATAATGGGAAACGCGAAGTGTAAAACAGTAGAAACTGGGATCAATAGAACTCAGCAATATGCTTTTTTTAAAAATTAAGATGAGCATATTCTTTCAGTATATCGCAGCACATGATTGTACTTCAGACCCGCAGAGTTAGCCTTTCGCAGGTGGTTGAAAGACGACAAGAGAACTTAATGTCAGACGAGTACCACATTCTTGTCGAATAGCAGCCGAGATAGTCTCCTTCCCCTCCCTCTCCTCCACCTTCCCGTAAACACACTCTTTTTTTTTTCTACAGGAGGATATTAAACCCAAGAGGTACAAACACATCAGTATCAAAGATGAAAGTTAAGTTTACTGACTCCCATTTTGTACTATAAAACCAGTAAGGTCAGTAACCTCGGTTTGCAGTTGGTATAAGCTGAAAGCTTCCGGTCGTGTATGGCCATATTTTGATAGTTTGAGTACACTTAAGGCTCATTAATGTCTGTCACATATTCCCACAGTACATGTGTAATATTGTAGTACTCTGATCAAAGGCATACCTGATTTCTGTCCTCACGACACGGAAAAACCGCGGTTACCTGAACTTACCTCACTAGACAAAGAATATGACGTCATATTGGTCGACTGTAGCGCATAAACGTGTCCTGGGATTACCTGTGGTTAGACAATGTCCGGTCATCTTTTTGCATTGTCCAAGTGTCCAGTGGTCAGAAGATGTCAGGTGGTCCATATCCCGATGGACAGGTGACCAGATCAATTCGTCATAGTTATTGTCTCTCGTAACATCTCTCTGAGCTGACTACATTACACTGGACACTGGTCAACTCGGAATATGAGGTTGCATTATGCAGAGAGAACGCCATTTTGTCTAAATATTTGCGGCAATTACTTCTCTCAAGGGTATTAGAAACCATTCTCCTCTAACTATAAGGTTTATTGTTTCACAGTAGTACAATTGTCGTGCAATTTTCGTTAACTGTTCTTACATTATAATATATGTGTAGATATCAAAGTGTCCCAATATTAGATCATTTTAGATGGTTTCACAAAACTTCATTTAGAGGTAGAGTCATCAAAGTAAAATATACGCAAAGTAAAATATATTCTTCTAGGAGCCTGAGCTCTATATTCATATCCATTATATGTATATTCTTTGATTAATATATACACTCGCTGCCCTTTGACCACACTGACCGCTCTCCAAACGCACCCATTTCATCATGACGTTGGTCAATGTATGCCCAATTACATGACCTACTCTTTTATCTATAGTTGTTGTGGAAACCCCTTGATGTGGTCGTCATCAGCATCGGACACTTAACTTGATTACCTCCCCTGGTTGGCGCCCATCGAGTGTCCTGGCATCCTCAATTAGACCTTTCACTGGTCATTTATTCGGGTAGTCAGTCTACCATGTGACCACAAAAGCGCACATATGACAAAAAGACAGGGCATTTGATTTATATACACAGACACTCGGTGCATTTTACAATGCAATTTGCGACTGACGAAGCTGTGAAGTGAAACTTTTATTTTTTGGTTCTTGTTTTAATTTCACTGTTCGCTCTCCTGTAAAATGGGGACTGTCACGCATGGGCCTGTTTGCTCTAAGACAGTAAAGTGTGTCCCTGGTCATCCCCTATCGTTTCATCTGTTATGTTGTGACCCGCTTGTTTGCTCTGGTCATCAGTCCGCCGCCGCCACCACGGTGTCCTGGTCATTCCTTTGCCGTACTGGTCAGTGATTACTGGGGTAGTCTGTGGGTACACATACCTCTGTCACTCCAGACACGGGACTAATCAAAGAGGACAAATGATGTGCATTATCACCTAATGATGGACATGTAGGAGCCCTCACCACACTACAGTTTCATCCCCTCTGGCATCTCAAGCGCTCAGTGTTGTCAAAACAGACTTAACGTCCTAGGAGCCCTCTGGAGACGGGCGTTGTGTTGTTATTATGGTGACGTTTGAGGTTGTGAACTTGCCACTTCAATATACGGTTTAATTCCTTTGCTATCAAGGTAGTTTAATGTGTCTTCCTACTCGTATTGTCAATATACATAATAAAAAGTAATAATTTACGTCAGTGGCTCTCCTTAAAAACCGGGAGGACAGAGACCGCAATAAGAGTGGCGTGTTATCTGTGACATATTAATCCTCCTTCTATCACTTCCTGCTTCTCATTTGTTTACCCTATTTGTCACTCTTTCTCATTACCCTCCCTATCCTCTTCTCCCTTCGCCCTCTCAGTCTCGGGTTTTCCTTACCTTGCTCACATTTTAATATATTTCGCCCAAGCGGCATCAGTTCTTATTTCTCGTATTGACCCACCCCGTTCTGAAACATCTCTTCATTACTCTCTTCCTCTTTTAAATTTCAATCTATTCTCTCACCCAATTTTCATTTTGGCCTGTTCTCTATCGTTTTCTTTTTCTTTTTTTCTCTGAGCCTCATTTTGTGTGTTCTATCAACAAGCATCGGCATTTTTGGGGCTGAATTATTTCCTCGTTGATTTTTTGTTTTAAAGTATCTTTCTCTTTCTCTCCCAGATCATTTCCCTTTTGCCGATATACATATATTCCACATTCTTTCCTAAATCTTTTCATATTTTTTGTTCATTTTATTCCTTGCCATTCTGTGCGTTGCGTGTTACAGCCATAGAGCCACCTCCTTCCCCTATTCCCGGCGCTATGTTGCACTATAACTCTAAATGAGTAGCAAAATTAATTTTGGCCCTCGCCAAGACTCAATAAACCAGTCAAGTAAATAATCAACTGTAGCTGCTGCCAAGAGTCAATATCACAATATTGCTTTTTTTAATTCCCGATAACTCCACTTTGTCGTAACATCATGATATATCACTACATATGAAATGACTTACTATATTGACAGGCGTCATCATTCTGACCATTCATCCCATCTTCTAAAACAGATGGTCGTTTTGTGTCCAATGAAAGGCCCAGAATTCTAACGGACTTATGATAAAACGCATTTTCCCGAAAAAGTCTGTTTGCAGAAAAATAAAGATTTATTTTGGACGATCTCTCTTTCAACACATAGTGATCAAAATGTTGTTTTTAGATAATGAAAGATGCGACAGGCCATCTTTTAATATTGTTTGAAGATATATTGTTATAGGTGGGATTGTAATTAAATTCTGATGAAAAGGACATTTTGTCAGATAATGCTAGAATTGGCCGCAGGATTTCAAATTTGACCTACGGACATTCTTCACGCATTTTTCGGAAAGTGTGGGGTTTAAAGTTCAGATAAAACAACTATGAAGGCAATGCTTCCTCTTATCTATGAAACCCGATGCAGCTTCCTTCAACGTTGCTCGGACTCGACGTTTAATGCGTTATCCTTGTCTTGACCGAGTGTAAGATTTGCGAGGGCGGACATTCGGACATTCTTTCTCACACACGGCTTAGACTCTCAGGGCTCGCTCATGGCTGGAAGATTTCGGACCTTGAAGAACTTGATAGAGAGAGCCTGAGAGAGGTGAAGAATTCAGGGGAGAAGGTGAGACAGAGAGAGAGGGAGAGGTAACTGTGGAGAAAAGGAGGTGTGAAGATGAAGTGGGCGGGGGCGGGGGGGGGGGGGGGGGGGGGGGGGGGGGGGGGGGGGGGGGGGGGAA
>JBCEWB010093181.1:0-12385 GCA_039654565.1 Peronia peronii
GCAAAACCCCAGCATTTTCAGACATTTAAAGATCATGTGCCATTATCTGAAAATTAACTGGGCTCTCACTAGTTTTGTTGGCCCTTTGCTGATGGGCCACATGCAGTGCTTGTGATAATAAATATGTTAGTCTGGTTTCATTAGAATTTATTGGATCATTTGCCAGATTCATTACCATTCACACAACTTTTTACCTCTGCTGTGCAGAATTCAGTTGTTTCATGGTATCCATGATAGAAAAATGTAAAGCAGTTTCCAAGAAGGGATCTCCAGTCTATTGAAGTGTACAATCATGGCTCCCAAATTTATCAGGAATAAACTTTTAAGTGCATTGCACTTGTGATTTTAGTTCATAGAGGAGGTGAGGGAATAGGGAAGACTGTCCATAAACTTTATAACGTCTAGAATCTAATATGTTTCATTTTTTTTTTTAAAGAGAATGGAGATGTATATTGTGCTTACAGTGTTATCTGGTATTGTTTGACTGCCCGAGCTAACAGCATTGCCCACAGTGTCAACAGTTGGCATTCTATAAATTTCCTCATTTGGTAACTGTTCATAGCAATACAGTGTAACAGCCAAATAATAATTTGTTCATGTCATGATGAAAGATTTTTGTCAGCTCTTGTGGGTGCATTTAGTTTCAGATCATACACCTGTACATCGAAATTGAACAATAGCAAAGTCAGGATCATATCAATATTCATTTTCCCGGAAGGTCAAGCAAATACTGGAATGCTTTTCTTTAGTCTCTGGAAACATTTGCTTGACAGTATTTTAGTGAACGTTCCTGAGATTGTTATTTACCGTTGATGGAGCTCTGCTTGCTGCTTTCCACCCCTAGCACTGGTCTGTATTCATGGAGGTGAAAGAGATCTTCATTTTGGTACCAGCTCTACTGGGTCTTAAGGGCAACTTGGAAATGACACTAGCATCCCGGCTTTCTACACAGGTAGGTGATTTCATACTACATTGGTCCTCCAGAAAGGGCAAGTATAATTTGCAAAAAGATTCTGTTTGTTAAAATAAATAAAATGACTTTCTTTTTTCCTCTTTTTTTTTTTTCTAACCCGTCTTTTACTCTGTAAACCTTTATCAGGCCCTCCAACTTTACTTGTTCCATGACTTTAATCATGAGCAGACTGTGTGAATTTTCAGCAATTGAATAATGAATGTAATAGTGAGTGAGTGTTTTAAAATCTAAGGTTCACAATTTTATGTCTTTATGTGATATTAGCACATCTAAAATGCAGCTTCAGGTCATGGGATTGGGGGGTGGGGGAGGGGGGTGTAGAATTTTTTGAAAAATCATTTTGTGTTGAAAAGAAAATATGGTGTCGGTGGCCTAGCGGTTGGCCATCGGATTCGGGATCTAAAGTCTCAGGCTCGAATCCTGACAGGTCCCGACATTTTGTCCTTGGGAAAGACAATTTACACAAATTTCCTGACTCGACCCAAGTTTAAATGGGTACCCAACTATAGAAGTCATTGATATTGTCAGACTGATAAGGATTTAGCGCCTAACAGGCAGCCACCTTGTATGCCTCCCAGGAAGCTGAGAACGTTTATGAGTGTCTTCTTTGGGTCTGTCGGGGTAATAATAGATTGTAAAGCGCTGAGAGCCTTACGGGGATAAGTGCTGTATAAATGGTGTCTATTATTATTATCATTATATTTAATTCTTGTTTCAGGCCAATCTGGGAAATATGGATTCTAAGAAAGAGCTGTTGAAAATGGTAGGAGGCAATATGTCCTTGATCCAAGCCCAGGCAATAGTGGTGGGATTCCTGTCGTCTATCACAGCTATGATACTGGGATGGATACCAAAGGGGGAGTTCAATGTCAACCATGGTCTTCTCCTGTGTGCTAGCAGTTTGTTTACTGCAGCTATTGCCAGCTTGATTTTAGGTCAGTACCTCCAGCAAGTTATGTTCCTTGTATCCTCATAGATGAGTGTGAGGCTTAACTTCATCATCCCATGAAATAACTGTGGCACAGAAGTACACAGTCCATGGGGTAAGTGCTAAGGTAAATAATGGATGATGATGATGGTGATAATTTTTTTTAGTTTGCTCTGACTAAGAACTAAGTGAGCTTGAAACAATGGCACTCCGGATATTCTTTTCATATTTCACCAAATTAATTCAACATTTGTCTTAATATTAAACACTTTTCTGTAAAACAATGATGCTGATGATATGATGAACATAGATGCCATTTTCTTTGCTTTGAGATGTTTGATTAGTGGTTTTTGTTCACATTTTCATAATATGAAGCAGAGAAATAACTTGTCAGCCTCTTTTTTGGGTCTGATAAGAAACCTCATGCAGACAGGGCGTAGAGTAAATGTAAAGGATATTTTAGATAACCTTTATGTTTTTGAGGCTGATGAACATTAGTAGGGTAGGCCCAGTTTTTTGTCGCTGCTAGAGTTTAATTCAATTTTACCAAAAATGTTGGGTGAAACATAATACCCAGTTAAAGCATGCTTACCATTTATGTAAATCAAACATTTGAGAATTGTCACATAGGAAAAGATCTACTAAACCATAAAATTTATGCTTATTATCTCACAAGCTTTGCAAGAAGTGACAATAGTGCCTTTACCATATAGTCATTTTTGTAGACTCAGATAACTCTCATCCATTATGTCTAGTTATTTCTGTTTTGTTGGTATTCATTGCAGGTGCTATCATGGTGATAGTTGTGATATTATCACGATACTTCAAAATCAACCCGGACAATGTGGCAACTCCTATAGCAGCCAGTCTGGGAGATCTTGTAACATTGTCACTGTTAGCGTGGGTGGGCAATCTCTTGTATGAAGCTATAGGTAAGTCAAACAGTGACAGCTTAGAACAAATCTTGTGATTGATAGACATGTTATGGGTAAGTCAAACAATGATAGCTTAGAACAAATCTTGTGATAGATATTGTAGATTCAGACAATGACAAGGTACAACAATCTTGTGGTAGATTGATATGGTTCTTTACATTTTCCATAGGCAAAGCAATTGGAAATGTTAGCAAAGCAGTAAGGAGCTAATTGCCATCGGTGACTACACTACCAGTGTGTATACAAAGTTGAATTAGCTTGATGTTGCTACTATGCAATGATTTGCATTCATCTGGCTGTGTGTTACATTTCAAAAAAATTAGACTGAAAGTGAAAGGATTTGATAAAGATTACAGGTTTATAAATGATCAGCATACCTGCTGTTGTTGTTTTTATTGTCTAAGATTACCCAGCTTCCTACTGGACACTATCACTAACTAACTGATAGCACATCGTCAGCCTGTTGACATGCTCATAGTCACATCTTGTCAATTATTGCAGGGTAACAGAGAACCTTTTGTATAGGGTATTAGAACCGTAGAAAATCCTGAATGTAAAGTCAGTTCATGTGTCTCATAGCCAGTCAAAATGAATGATATGTCAGTTTTTTCCTCAAACCAAGTTATTACTATTAAATGAGACCTTTAATTTTACACTTTCATTTGGTGAACAAAAGTTTTGAGCTAGCTTAACTGTGGCCTGAGATATTGCACAGCTGAAGAGATCAGGAATAATTTTAAAGCACCAGCTACAATAAGGAGGAAAAAAAGACAGAAATGAACAGTTTAATACATAAATCTGAGTATTCACTTTACAAATCCTGGTCTTCTTTTTGTTGTTGTTAGAATCCTCAGCAGTTTTCAGTAAGAGCAATATTTCTTTCAATTTCTGTATTATAAAAACATGTCTTGCGCCCAGAGCAAAAGAGTCGGAAGTCGCACCTGGAGATTTCAGTTTGGGCTGTTTTTAACTGTTTTCAGACTGAGATATCAAAATTTTGTATTTGTTTTCCTCAAAATAAATATTCAGCCTTTTCTACCCTGAAAAAAAAAAAATTGGTATCTGTGTTGGAAAATATTAAAAAACAGTTATAACTTGCAATTACCCTGATTGACTTCTGACTCATCTGTCCTGGGTGCAAACATATAACGCAGCAATATTGAAGTCTAGAGCAACTTACAACTCATTCTGACTGGTTGTGAGATGTATGTTGTGTCACTTATGAAAAAAAAAATAAGTTCACAGTGAAATAGCTCTCACTGTGTAATGCTTTTTCTATCTCAGGCAAATTAAAAGGGTAACCACATATTTCTTTTCTTCAAGCAGTTTTATCTAAGATTTTGAAATGGCTTAAGTTCCACACTTTGGCATCTTTTACAAGATAAAGAGAAATGGTCTATTGCAATATTGGTTTTTATTGTCAGTTCAAATAACGAGATTTCACCACCATGTAAAAATCTCTCGCAGATAAACTATTTCATTTACCAAGGTTCATATAATATATACATTTTTTTTCATATATACAGGTAAACAACACTGGTTAGCACCAACCATCATCGCATTCTTCATGTTGCTGTTGCCATTATGGGTGGTTATCTGTATAAAAAATAAGTACACTAATGATGTTATATATACTGGCTGGGTACCTGTACTTTGTGCAATGCTGATATCTAGGTGAGTATGCTTTTCATGAACTCGGTAATGTGACAGATATTATCTATATGTCTCGCGGCCAGTCGAAATGAGACATAAGTCGCTGGGCTAGTACCAAGAAATCGGGTTTTGAATGTGATGAGGGAAGTCAGATATCGAAATTTTTTTTATTACAGAAATCGAAAGTCAGTTCAATTCTGAACAAGACAATATCGGTCTTACCCTCGATTTATAAATGTTACTTTATTAAAATCGGGTTTTTGTGAGGTAGATATGTAGATTTATGTGTTTGACAGTTCATTTAAACTCAATTTTCTCAGAATTTCGGTCATTGCTGGGGGGTTCCCCCTTGTCTCTTTAACCTGCAATATCTCTGGCTAGAATAAAGCTAGCTCAAAACTTTTTTCACCATCTGAAAGGGTATAAAATAAGCTTTCACGTGATACCAAAAAACCCATATGGTGAAAAATCGACATACGTCTCATTTTGACTGGCCGCGAGACATATATCATTTAATCACATGAATTGGTAGGCCAAAAGTCATGGAATTTCCAAATTTTCATTTAAAAATAATCTTGTGGAAAGTTGGGAAATTATCATATCAGGCATGAATTTTGACGCATTGATACACCGAACAACTATGCCAGAATTTCTGTTTATGGATTTCTTCAGTGCATTTGGTACCGTCTTCATATTCTGCCTTTTAAATTGATGAACATGAATGTAAACAAACACACTGTTGCTTGGATCATGGACTTCCTGATATGTCGTCCTGAATGTGTTGAACTTAAATTTGGCCCACTACAATCATATTATCAATAATTGTCACAAAAACTGGGGTCCTTGTAAGCTGTGTGCTCTCCCGTACTTCTTTACCATCTACACAAAGGACTGTTACAAATGAGCAAAAGAACTTCCCCATCATTAAATATGATGGTGATACCTCCTTTCAAGGTCTGTTTTCAACATCAGCTGACATTCAAATATATAAGTACATTACAAAAAAATGTGTCAAGTGGTGTGATGAATCATTTTTTTTTTACCTTAGAACCAAGAAAACAAAGACCTAATTGTTGACCACAAAAAAAAAAAAAAAAAGATTTTCATCCACCCACTGAAATTAGAAAATTAACATGTCGAACAAGTAGATACTTTTAGATATTTGGGAATAAACATTAATTCAAAGTTGGACTGGCATAATCTTGCTTCTTTCATTTATTCAAATGTGAACAAACTTAAATATTTTGCCAATAAACTAAATTTCTTTTAATACAGATAATATTTCAGTCAATATACAGAGTGTGTTATAAAAGTTTTGTATTGCAGCTTGGATAGGAAATATACACGAGCATGACAAATAGAGAATAAGTAGATATATATGAAGAAAGTGAACAAAATCAATAGCGGAAATCATGGGTACATTGACGCTCTGTACCAGGAGCCTGTTTATCGAAACTTAGTATAACTGGAAAGACTCTGTGTATCCACCATATAATTAGTTTAAATATTTTGAAAGAAGGTGAGCATTGGTTGCATGTGAAAGTAATTAAGAGTATTACAGAAATTCATGTCTGCCATGCTTGTTAAGTTGCGAAAATGTTTCTTGAATCTGCCTTGTAGAAATTGATACAGTAATCCAAGAACAAAGCAGCAGTCAAAATAAACTAATCTGTGTGATCAACATCATTTCTGATCATGGTTTCAGATCACATGCTGAACAAACAACCAAGCTATGCATTATCCTCCCAGTTTTGTTCAACTCTGTTGAAGCAGTACAGCACATCTAGAGCTGTGTCCAATTCTTCTTTGTTTCTGAGAAGACTGAAACTCTAATGAAATTGTTCAGTTGATCACTGTATGCTCGTGTTGTGTTCCCTAGTCAAGTTATTCCCTAGCATATATATCCATCCATCTCATATTATCAGTAATGAAAAAAAATCCATACAAAACATTCTTACTATTGTAATGAAAGACATTGATTTGATGCTACACTAGCCACACAGGTAATCTGTATGAGGCACAAAATGAGATGTTCATTACAAAGATACCCCACAGAGTCAGGTCAGTCCACCTGTGACCAGTGCTGACCTCACATTGTCCCATTTATCACAGATAACTGCTTGTCATTTATTTTAGCTTTGTGTTAAACTCATTTAGCAACAGCTTTGACTTGCAGTTAGCATAATTATTTCTTCTTTTTTTTTTTGCAGCTGCCCACGTGTTGACATGAATCTGTATTTACAGCATGTTACATCGTTATGGCCTTTTGTTATGTATAAATTTGATATATTTTACTCTTTTTCTTTTTCATTAACAGCGTGGGCGGTTTGATATTGGATTTTACAGTAGGAAACTATGATGGTATAGCTGTCTTCCAGCCAGTTATAAATGGTAAGCAGATGGATATCTTATAGCTGTATACTCCCCACTGTCAAGTGTCAACAAATCTGTGTTGTTTATCAAACACATGAGAATTTTATTTTCGGGAATATTTGGGATGATGAGCATGGCCTTGAGACAGCTGTGACCAAAAATTAGAATTTTATTACACTGAGGTCATAGCATAGCCTTTGAGAGTTAATTATATGTATGGTGCCTTATTTATGACATATTGAACATACTTTGAGAATAGTCCACATTGCAATTTTAAGGGAAAAATATGTTACTCTTGTTTTTGTTTTTGTTTTTTTTTTTTTTTCAGACAATTGAACAATGTAGAATTGAATAGGAAATTCACTTGATATAAAATGATGTATGCTGAAAACTTCATCCCTGGTTCTTGTACATGTCACTGCATTGTCTAGACCGAGCTGTTCTACAATAACAGGGACTGACAATGATATTGTCAGACTCAATTCCCACACCTTTGGCTAATCCTTTGACTACTGAAATGTGGCCAGCTTAAATCACTTAGTTTGAGCTTTCTGTTATCCCTTATTCTTAGTTGGTCTCTGTCATGAGCAGATGTGTACTATGATAATACTTTTAGCTCTTCCTTTGTGCTGTTCTTTAAAAAAAAAATGCGGGGCAATTAACTCTTAAGATATCACGATTGTTGATGTGTTTGTTTTTGTTTTTGTTTTTTTTTGCGAGGATAAAAATTAGTAATGAAAATATTTCAAATCCCTCAGCATTTTTGACAGTTGAGTGGAAATATTTGGAGGAAATGGAGGCTGTCTGTTATATGTTTTAGATAAGGACTGTCTTAGATTATCATGTTTTTCTTACAGAACATTTAAAAGATTTTAGTGCTCTACATGAACATATATGTTATGCTAATCATCTTTGTTTCTGTCAGTAGATTTAGAATAAACAGAGTAAACTTTTGTTTTCACAGTATTGGACAAGTGCAGTTTTGACCAGGTGACCTACTAGTCCCAAAAATATGTATGTCGTGATTTTCAGTTTGAACAGTCTCCAAAATGTAATCCATTTATACGTTTAATTATTGACCTTGTTTATAAGGGAATAAACAGTGCATTTGTTGTCATTTAAGACATTTTGTGAGCAATGATATTGTCCCCAGGTGTGGGTGGCAACCTGGTGGCTGTTCATGCCAGTCGACTGAGCACTTCATTGCATCAGAAGGGCCGTCCAGGGGGTCCAATGAGAGATGGTCGATTGAAGGGATGTCTGAACATAGTGAAGGTCTTCTTTGGGGATGGTGAGGAATTTCTACATGATTCAGTCAATCAGAGGTGTTCATTTGAATTACATAAATGAGCAGACTGCAACCCCCCCCCCCCAAAAAAAAAAACACTGTAAAAAAAAATAATAATTTGAATGCAGATGCATAAATTATAATTTATAGTTACTTAATTGAAGATGGAGAGCATTTATCATTTGAAAGAATTTTAAGAAATCTTCACTTTCTTTTCAGATGAGGTTATCTTGAATACTGACATTTACAATGTGTATATAAATATGTTTACTACACTGTGAAACCTTAAGTCACTTTTGTTTGATATATCTATATTGCATTCAGAGATATGCCAACAGCATTCCATAAAACTTCATGCATGTGAATCCATTGTCATATCAGTGTTGCCGATTTTGTTCTCTTTATAGGGGTACATGCACGGGCTGCCAGAATGCTCACTTTCCTCACCATTCCAGGTCATTTGTTGTTTAGCTTTACCATTTTCTACATGGGAGCTGGCCACACCTCCAGCACTTTGTTGTTTCAGTGTTTTTACCTCACTGCTGCGTTATGTCAGGTGAGTTCAGCCATTTGCAAACAATTACCAAGAAAATGATGAGTATGGCTTGGTGTACATTTTTAGGAATCCATAACAGAACTACATTATAAGCTTATGATTTTCTCTTGCATCATGCTAATTTAAAAACTCCCAATGCAAAAATTTGAAAACTGCAATGCCTTCCTCTTTTGCTGTGTCTTCTCCCCAGAGAATATATGAACCTACTATTGCATCTTGGAAATTTTAAATATCTTCCTAAAATTTATAAAGTATTACCAAGAAAACTATTAGGAATCTCTCTTTTCCATTCCTTCCATTTCTCTTCCAGTTTTATGATAAAAGACTTCAGTATATGTGCATTAATTATGCCTAGGATGTTGTTTTGTTAACATAACTGACCTAAAAATAAATGCTGGAATGTCAAACTTTCAACTTTGGTTGGAAATTCTACTTTAAGGCCTTTGCCAAATTTCTTATTTTAGGCTTGACCCCAGCCAATTGTTCTTTTGAGGGGTTTTTTTTTTTTTTTTTTGGTCCAGTGATTTTTTTTTTTTTTTAATGCGGTACAAATTTTGCACAATGAATAGGTAAACAGACATATGATGGAATCCCGATGCTCTCTGCAAGAGCCAATCTGTTGTTTGGCAGCTCATTAGGAGAGAAAGTTCATAGTGCTCAGATTCCCAAATCTGCAGTCAGGCGATCAAATGAGAGTTGATTGAAAGTCAGCACTGGAATCCTGCAACAAATGATATATAGCCTTGGTCTTAAAGGCGACTGAAGAAAAGATTGATGTGAGAGGGAGTCATGCCCAAGTACTATTGAAATCTAGACAGAGTAGCCATCTTCTCAAATTTTAGCTTTTGTAGCATAGTACCAGTATGTTTGCATTTTCATGTCATAAAATGTCATAATTTTGCTAACTTTTTGATGAAAACAATATGACTCCCAGAGATAACTGATGAACTAAGCTCAGTTTTTTTTTTGTTTCAGGTCATATTGCTGCTATACATTGCCACCTGGATGGTCCCATATATCTGGATAGGAGGTGCCGACCCAGATAACGTGGCCATTCCCTACCTGACAGCGCTGGGTGATCTTCTGGGCACAGCTTTTCTGGCCCTCGCCTTCCATTTATTGTACCTTTCAGGGGACAGAGATGCAGACATTGGAGACTAACATTCTGCAGCATGTAATCAAGTCTTTGAATTTGCATTTTTGTCCTATCCTCCCAAAATAGCAGTTCTTTTTTAAGTTTAGTTTTTTTTTTTTTTTTTTTTTTTTTTGTTTTTTTTTTTTCCTCAAATGAATTTTCCTTTTTAGATCCATCATACTTATATAATGTGTTTTGTTTTTTTGTTTTTTTTTAGTGTTTTTTGTTCATTGGTTTATTTGTTCACCATTTTAGATAGATATGAGAGAACTGCTGGACATGGGGTATGTGATGCACAATTTACAAATCAGGGATGTCAAATTTTTCATTTTATATGGAAAACAAACTTTTTGGCTGTCAAATATTTAACTAGTAGCCTCAAATCTGGTATCATTCACCGTTAATACATTTTCATTTTTACATGTTCTTAAAGAATGTGGCAGGGAATAGTAGAGGATAGAATTTTTGTCTACTTTTTCATGTGAACAGTTTGACATCCCTGACAAAGGAGTACATTCTTAGAAGGACATTTTGTGTATCGTTTTTTTGTATCTTTATTTCAGTGTATTTCACAAAAGATGCAGAAAAAAATTATTATTGTCTTAATTCTCTATAAAGCAAGGTTTTTGAAATTATAACATTCATATTGATATTGAATGAAGAGCCAGTCATGACATAAGAATATCCAGTTGGATGTAACCGTACTGACTTTGGTGATAGCATTGTGAAATGTCAGTTATATGTCTGATCCTCCATATTTGATGACCAGGTGAGCAGGGGAGAGATGATTGTCAGAGTAGTTGATAATGAGGAATAAGGAGAGACAGAAGAAAAAACTAGAAGCACATGGAAGTCCACCTTTGAAAAACCCTGAAATAAGTTATAAAAACAATAGAATTTCAATGAGTGAATAATTCCTCTGTGTATTTGTATGATAACGAATAATTCCTGGGTGTAACTGCATGATAATCAGATAATGCAACGCTCAGAATATTGAACAACAATGATGGCACTTCCACACTACTATAGTTGAGGATGAATTGTTGCCCTTGGTCAAATATCCTAGTGAGGATTTGTAACAAAATATTGTCTTCTGTAAATAGAAAGCATAGGAAATAAAACATCATGCTGGAATTTCAATAGTATATGGTAATAAAATAATAATATGAAAATCTTTGTTACTGTTAATAATTTTTACTTTCGGAATTTGTTTTATGTTGTTAGAAATTTGCATCATCTTATGTATTATTTAAAATATTAATTTCTTTATATGCTCTACCAGGGTCATTTATTATTTCAGTTGAGTCAATGTTTGACAGTTTCTGATCAATCCATCACATCATTTTATTTCTTACTTGATGAATAGTCAAAGTGTTATTTCGATCAATTCTTCCCATAGCACTTCATAATTGATTTTGCAAAATTGTAGAAGACCATGAGAGCCAAATTCAGTTCCTCCAAAAGCATATATAAATAGCTCTCTCTCACATGCTTAGATTTAAACTTTATATCGTAAAATGAAAGAAATAGTTAACTGTAGTAATAGAAATTCAGAAAAACAAAATCTGTATACATATTCAGTGTGAAAGAGCGCCATGGGTTCTACAACTTTAAGTTATACATACAAGTGTAGCATTTTAAGTTAGACATGAAGAAAAAACAAATTTTAAAGAGTTATTATTGTGCATGACAGTTAAATATTTTGCTTTTAAAAACAATCATAATGGTGATTACCTTGTTCTGACTATTGTAAAAACAAGCAAATACATGGATGAATATACAAATTACATCTTGAAAAAAATAATGAGGGCATACAGTGATACAATATAGATACATATTTTGCATCTCCCGTCATTTCAAAGACAATGCACTTGTTCCAGCCATAGAGCTTAAGGATAAACAGAGTGCCTTAAACAAGTCTTTAAGACTTTGAATATATTATGTTGGCAAGAAGTGGCATATACATACATGTATTGTTGCCAAGTTTGTTATGTTATAGTATTTATCTTCTTTCATATTCCCAAGATATAAGAAATGATGCATATATTCTGGGATCGCAAATTTGCCAAGCATAGGTACCATTTGCTTTGCTTATGTGACACGTGTAGGATTTGGTTTTCAGGAACACCCTTAAAATATTCTGTTGACAAATTAAAATGTCTGTGGTTAAAACAGGAAAACAACTGTCCCATATTCTACATCTGATGTGGTCTGATTTTTTGTTTCATTGGTTCTTCATTAAATTTTACTTAATACTCAGTTAAATTTCCAAATGCTTTTCATAATATTCAGGATCACAGTTTGCTGGGTCATTTTACGAACTCTCACTGCATTTCATGTTTTCCCTTGCTTTTTTTTTTTTTTTTTGTTGTTCAGTTTGGTTTTTAATGATGTTTGCCTTTTTTTTTTTCCTCAAGTTCTTAACTCTTTCCGGACGTATCGCCGATGTATCGGTGAACGGAAATGGTCAGATTTAGACGTATCGCCGATATATCGGCATTGTAACAGCTTTGGGGTTTCGGTTAGTTTCCTTGCAAACTGTAA
>JBCEWB010093192.1:0-12385 GCA_039654565.1 Peronia peronii
CCCCAACCCCAGGAACCCCCCCCCCCCCCCCCCCCCCCCCCCCCCCCCACTTCTTTCTCCTCACCTCAGAGGTCTCAAATAAACTCATTTTGAAAAGATGTTTGGGTTGTATCTTTCAGACACTTGTTTCCTCTGTGACTCTCAGTGGTGGACAAAGCAGATATGCTCGCTTTGGGTCAGCCATTGGAGCAATAGGAGATATTAACCTGGATGGTTACCATGGTAATACACCAATAGATTATCATATATTTGTTTTAATGCTTTTGTTATCATCAGTTGACAGAAAAATCACAACACTTCCTCTTCACCCGTTTAAATATTACCCTCTGTATCAAAATGATTGTGAGACACATGAACAATATTATCATAATATATTCTTCTTATTATTATCAGTCCATTTCTAGATAGGTAAGTCTTATTTAATGCAGTAATTAGGAAATGGATATTTTAAAGTTGTATTAGGTATCAGAATTTTTAATTCAGAAAATACAAAAAAATAAAGGGAGTAAGGCCATCTGCATACTTATCCAGAAATAGGAAAGTCCTATGGATGGATGAAATATCACTGAAGATATTGTATTATTTAGATCAGCATAGTAAACACTGACATAATTTTTGTTTTAGTTTTGTTTATTTTTGGGCACAGATGTTGCTGTGGGTGCTCCTGGTGAAGATGATGGTGCTGGCAGTGTTTACATCTACCTGGGTGGACGTGCTGGCTTAGTTAGTGCTCCCAGTCAAAAGATTACTTCCTCCCAGGTCAGGTGGATGAACTCAAATTAACACGTTCTTCCATTTAATTAAGCATTTTAATGTTTAATAAAAATAACATTATTATCACGTAATATTATTGTTATTGTTGTTGGTGGTGGTGCTATTGTGGTGATGGTGGTCTTATAAGTAGGATGTTGTTGTTGTTATCATTATTATTATTAGTGCTACTATTTCTACTACTATTATTGTTAATGATTACAATACATTTTGTTATAGAATGAATCCTTCTGTACATACTGTTAACTTTTTATTGCTTATGGACCTGTGGTTTCATTTGTAATATATGTCTGCTGAATGTATGAGCTGATTTGCCCAAGCTTATTTCCTGGGTCATATAATACACGCTTCAGCTTTGAATATTGAGACTAAGTCTGTGGACATGTATAGGACAACTTCTAATGTTAACTAAAATCATATTTCTTTCATTTGTTGTAATAATGCTGAAAGTAAAGGGGCTGAAATACTTATAAAAAATGGAATTCGTGGATATTTTTCATTATTGCACTTTTTCCTTGTTTTGAGATAGGATGAATGATGCTTGCTGCCATACAGTAGATCCTAGGAGTTGTAGTTGCAGTGAGATAGTTATTCATTCTCTCAAGTCTGACTGACATATCATGATTTTCAGATATCAGCAGGACTGAATACTCCTATTAAAGGGATTGGCTTTGCTTTCTCTAACCATGCTAGTCAACCTGCCTCAATGTATGGTGTGTTCACAACAAGTTCAGTTGCTAGTGATACAATTGCCATTTTCCAAATGAGGTAACATGACCAATAGGTCTATCAGTGGCAATTTTTTAATGGGGATGGCTCATTACCAGTCAAATTAATTTCTTTCCTTTAGTGGTATTGGTGGTATAATGATTGGACTGTTGGATTTGAGATCTATAGTTCCAGGTTCGAATCTTGACTGGTCCCGGCATTTTGTCCTTGGAAAAGACAATTTACACACATTTCCTAATTGGACCCAGGTTTAAATGGGTACCTGACTATAGTCAGTGATTGATATTGTAAGATTTATGAGAATTTGAGTGCCAAACAGACCTTGTATGTCTCCCAGGAAGCTGAGAACGTTTATGAGTGTCTTCTTTGGGTCTGTCAGGGAAATAATAGCTTGCAAAGTTCTTAGAGCCTGTACTATACTAGGATAAGCGTTATATAAATGGTCTCTGTTATTATTATTGTTAGCAATAGGCACAAGGGTTGTTGAGCAAGCATCATAAAGAAAGGAAAATTCATTGGGCTCCTTTTATTCAAAACAAACATCACTGGAAAATCTTTTAAAAAAAAGTAATAAAGCAATAAAAATAAAGTTTTTGTTACAGTTTCTAATTTGTGATATTTTCCAGTGGTTTTCATTTTTAATGATAATAATTATAAACACAATTTTTATTGAAATTTAAAAAGGCAGAATTATTTTTTTTTCTCTTCTGTTTAGTGCTTGTTCAACAATCATTATAACAGGCAAAGGGAAGCAATATAATGGCCAAAAAAAAAAAAAAACAGAAAAAATCTCAGTATTTCCAGAGTAAAGAGTGACTTATGCAATTGAGGTGAACCTATTCTTATTTCCAGTTTCAGTGTTATATTTGCTATTTGCCAGCTATCAATGTAATGAATCCAACTTCTCAGTAATGTATTTACAATGTATAATAATCTTTCTCGATACAATGAAATAATTAAACATTCCTACAAAAGCAACAAAATGTTGACACCTATTTTTCTTCTTATTGGTAAATACGCTTTTTTTTTTCATTAAGTGTGTGATCATGTTTCACTTACATGATTTAAATAACTTAAATAGAACTGAATTTTAATATTACGTAATTTTGTAATCTTGAAAAATTATGAAAATGATGTTTGTGTATTTTCCTTTATCATTGATTTCTACATTCAGAAGTATTTAGAGCATTTTCTTTCCTTTATTTATTTATTTATTTTTTTTATTTTTCTTTTTCAACAGACCAGTTGTCCATGCAGAGGCCAAACTTCAAGCCAATCCCAATCCTGTGAACATTGAAATACCCTGTAGTCAGAATGACATTGCAGGCACATGCATCAATCTCAAATTTTGTATGAACTATACAATCAGAGGAAAACCCAAGCGCAAGCTTAGTAAGTATTTAGTTTACAAATTTATGTAATAAAAAAAAAAAATTGTTCTCTGTTGAGAAATTAAGATATCCTTTTTTATATTTTTTTTGCATCAAATGATATGTTTCAATATTCAAACATAAAACTGTACGTAAACATCATGACAGGAGGATTGAATTTACAAGAGAAGAGGAAAAAACAGATATTTTTGTCACTCATTATTAAACTCATTGAATTTCTAGAATGTTTTTGTACTGATGCCACTACATTTATCAACAACCAAATATGGATTTTGGGAAATTGTGAACTTTAGGCTGAACTTTGCTTTTCAATACAAATGAATTTGACCAAAGCATTGAACTTAACAAAAATCTCTGAGATAAAAAATCTCAAAATAAATTTGAAAATAAATTATCGTTTATATATATATGTACCCATACAAGAGTTTGCGATGACTTTGGCGTCACCGTTTCTACCAAGAAGACTGTAGTCCTGCACCAACCAGCCCTGAGATAAAAGATCTCAAAATAAATTTGAAAATAAATTATCATTTATATATATATATACACATACAAGAGCTTGTGATGACTTTGGCCTCACCATTTCTACCAAGAAGACCGTAGTCCTGCACCAACCAGCACCTGCTACCCTCTACTGTTAATGGCCAGAGACTAGCAGTTGCAGACAAGTTCGTCTACCTTGGCATTACTCTGTCACGCCTCATAAACATTGATGTGGAGGTGGCCTACAGAGTCGCTAGAGCCAGCGCAGCCTTCGGCAGACTGAGGGAAAAGGTCTTGGAGCTCCATGGACTAAGCCTATGCACAAATTTGAAAGTGTACAGAGCAGTGGTCCTTCCTTCCCTGCTCTATTTGTGCGAAATGTGGACAATCTACAGCCAGAATGCCAAACAACTCAATGCCTTCCACATGAGATGCCTCAGGACCGTGCTATATGTCAAGTGGCAAGACAAAGTACCAGACACTGAAGTGCTGCAGCGTGCAGAGATGGAGAGCATCCATGCCATATTACTGTGCTCTCAGCTTCGGTGGGCTGGCCACGTTTACTGCATAGACGACAGTCTAAAAGAGACTGCTCTATGGTGAGTTGTCCATTGGCAGGTGCTCGCTTGGTCAGCTGAAGAAGAGGTACCAGGGACACGCTGAAGAAAGCTCTCAAGCACTGCAATATTCCCCACTCCTCCTGGGAAGAGACTGCAAGAGACCGTCCTGTCTGGCAAGCTCATGTCAGATCCGGAATGGCAAGCTGCAAAGAGAGACATATCAGGGAAAAAGAAGAGAGGCATCAGAAAAGGAAAGATTGCACAAGCTCCACCTGCCAGCCTGGTCCAGTGCCCAATATTTCCCGCCCCCACTACAACAGACTCTTTCGTGCGAAGATCGGCCTCCTCAGCCATCTCCATACCCATCTCACCCCTCAGTGATCAGAAAATATATATATATACGTATATATATACATATTATATAGTGAAAAAAATCTACCTTTTTTCAGTGTATCAGTTAACCCTGGTGATGTGAAGCACATATATATATACGACAGGTAAAGTGGCTGCTGCTCTTGCACACCATGGATTTATCCAGGCCCCGACCACTTGACCGTTAAATGCGAAGTCCATATTTATACATTCGTGACTGTGCTGAAGTACTTGATACCTCATCACATGAACCTTTCGCCACTCTGTCGAATAATTGTTATGTGTAGGTTCATCTGGAGATTGGGAGGTTGGCTTGTCAGTTTATAGAGGGGTCACTTGAGGAGTGGATGAGAAATTCATAATTGGTTTCAAGAACTAACAAATGCTAATATCAGCGAAGATAGCAGGGCATGCGGTCCGCTTGAACAGAGCTCAAAATGCCACAATGGCCAGTTCAAGTTCCCTATCAAAGGAAAAGGCTTCAGGGGAGGAGAAGTTGTAAGTATGTGTGATATCCCTTACCTAATATGAAATAGTAGTGTTAGGGGCAGCGTTTTGTTGATTAACCTATAAGAATAACACATATTATCTACATTAGTTATACTTCAGACTCATTGGTCAAACATGACCCTAAAAATGTAATATGAGATAACAATGGGCAGTGTTTTGTCAGATCAACCGGTTACGTTATATCTAGATGGTCAAATGCTGTCAGAACTAGAATGTTACAGATGGCATGAGAAATACCCCAGTTCCTGAAAGACTTGTTCCAATCAGTGTGCAAGGAAGATTCCTGAACTGGTGATGACTAATCTGTGAGTGGAAGAGTCTATAATGAGTAGGGGTGATAGATTATATTCTTTCTCAGATATCCATTGTTTTATTTGAACTGATTACATCTCCTCCCCTCTGCCTTTATAGAAGGGTTGATTCCAAATAGTTACGCCTCAGTTACGATGATCAGAGTGCCGATGTACTGATGACTAATCAGGAGGTATTCCAGGCCTATATAAAGCCAAGAATTTATGTGTTTGTTTATCAGAAGCATATTGAGCTCGCAAACTTTTTTGTTTGTCTGTCTGAACTCTGATCTGCACTCACACCATCAATGATTCACCACAACTGCTGCACAATGGACCACAACAAAGAAACTGTCATTCTTGATCTGAGCAATCCCTCGGCTACTTGACTGATCACCCCTGCAAGACTCCGTTGTCTTGTTTATTATTCCAATCATATTTAACATAACAAAGGAATTTTAAAAAACGGGAAAAGAGGGAGAGGGATAATGGGATGGGCAGGCTCATGATCTGTTGTAACTTATGTAAGATATCCCGACGAAACTGTAAGAGTGACATAAACTCTGACATCACATGAGTTGCCTAAACGAACTTCACCTAACCTGGTCAACAACCCGTGCTGCTCAGCGAGGAGAGTGCCATAACATTAGGATGCCAGCCACATACAGCGAGCGGCGCACCTTTTCTAGGGTTGCTCGCATGTCTAGAGTTAAAATTATGTGTTCCAATATGAAGAAAACATGCTAGTCCAAAATCATCTATTTCATTACAAATTGTTTTGCTTGTAGATTTTCAGATTGGGCTAGACATTGATGTCCAAGTTCGTTTAAACTTGAAAAGAGCATTATTTAGACAGCTTGATGGTACACTTGTGGAAAAAATTCCCATGGCTAAATATCTAATGGAAGCTGATGGTAAATGTGTGGACTATATGGTTGTAGTCAGAGAGGTAAGTAGGGAAAGGTCACACAATTTTTATATAACTTAAAATGAAAGAGAAGAAAAAGTTAGTCATAAAGTTGCTTCCTATGACAAGAGGATCAATTGCATTTGATGATATATGTTCTTCAAGGAAACACAACAGCTGTATTCCTATATATAAAGAGAAAAAAATGTTACAAAATGTAGAAAAAAGAAAATGAAAAATTTATGAGCAGTGATGCAGATGCAACTTCACTTGCCTGGGATTATGTTAGCATTTTAAGACCATGAAAAAATAATGTGAGATATTGAAAAAGTTTATTAGTTATATTTTTCATTTTTGTTGTCAGAAAAAAACATGACGTAACGTAATAAAAAAAGACTATATAAATCATATAAGGAGGTCAAATTATTGCACACTCTATAGAGACTGGCATATTCCTAGATCATCATTGCATTTTCTTCACAATTTCTATCCTATACACTACAAACTCAGAGTCAGGTGAATCAAGACAGGTTTAACCCAGTTGAAATTGTGGCCACATTCACACTGGATGATGGCAAGCCATCAGATATGAACCCAATTTTGGATGCTCTCCAGCCCACCAATGTTAGCTTACTGGTATGTTGTCTAAAGCTTCTTGTTCAATCCATAATTATAAACAGTTGAGGTGAAGGAGGCTGGATGTCAATGGGAGATCATTTTGACCAGTTCTACTACTCCCTTTGCCTGGCATAAGAGGTGTTGAGCAAGCAGAGTAAAGAAGAAAAAAAAATCACTTTACTTCTCGTCATTTGAATGGCTGATCACTGAAAACAAGTGATAAAATTGTAACAATAAGAAGGAAAAATTTTCTTTACACCATAATTTTTACATAATTTTTCATGAGGTATATTTTAAGTAAAAGGTACCAAAGTGATTTTTTTTCTTCATTACCGTGCTTCATTCTGTTATGTCTTTCAATCATCTGCAGGTGGTTATCTCGTGACTGTGTTTGTTCAACACCTTTTGTGTCTGGCAAAGGGAAGTAATAGTGCTAATTACAACAATCTCCTTATGGGACTGGGTAATAGAGCAATAGAGTTGATACTGAAAATTAGAAAATATCAGAGGAAACAGTCAAGTAGAGATAATATTGAAATTAATTCAAAAAGCTGCTCCTTTCTGTCATGCAGGACGGACATGAAAATAGTATATTCTTATGAGCAATGTAGAGCCAGATCTTGCACTACGGTAATGTTGTAATAGGACAAATATTTATGACAATGAAATTTATGTCATATGAGAGATTTCTGTGAAATATGAGACTAAAGCTAAAATTTTCAGTCAGTTATATTTTTTATTTACAAAACTGATTTGAAACTGATTTGGGATAGAAGAGTCTAATGAAAATGGATGAAATAATATAACAATAAAAGAGTGCAGCTTATTTGAAATGGCAAAAATAATATTGATGTTGCAACTTCAAAAGCTGATTATTTTTTCTGTCACAATTTGCATTTCACTATCTTTTAACATCAGGTGACTTTTGTCAACAAATGTGGTGGTGATAATATATGTGATGTGGACCTTGCAGTCTCTGGTGATGTGGATTATACTCACACTGGGGAATGGCAGAATGTTGTAGTCAATCATACTAAGGTAAATACTATGTCTGATGAAACTAATTATAATTAATTATTTGTTAATCTGTTACCAGTGAGAATGCCTCAGTGAGTTATTGATTTTATTGTGTGTGTGGCTACATTTCTTCTAATTATTGAGAGAGAGAGGTAGAGGGAAGGTGAACGGTGTATGACAGGTGAATTGCCAGACATAGATGCAGTAAAATGAAATATGCAGTAAACTCAATCAAAAGATCTTAATGGGAAAAACAAAATGAGGACAGATGATTCAGCATTACTTTATCTTATTCAAGTTTACCTTTGCCTGTCAACTGACTTGTGCTATGTCGCATATTCACCTGGTATGATGAGACCACAAACTTCTACCCCTTTCTGACCTCCTGTGCTCTCCTGAATTCAGCAAATCTCATTCCTGTCCATTCTTGGGTGTTGTCTCCCCATCTCTTCATTTGTCTTTCTCCTTTACAGCTACTTCTTACTGTACCCGTAGAGGACAGTTTTTGCAAGGCCTAATGAATGAAACATGTACCATCTCTGTAGCATTTCATCTGTAGATTAAACTGATGATTTATCTGAATGACCTTTATGCCACAGGAGTTAATGGTTAATGTTGAGGTGAAGAACTCCATGGACACATCATACTGGACAGTGATCACTGTGGAAGTAGACTCGGCTCTTCCATTCCGACGTTTTGCCTCTGATGTTTCAGTCAGCTGTCAGCCAGATCAGGAATCAACTACAAATCCTTTGGACACTGCAGTAAAGCTCCTTAGCCCACAGAGATCAGTTGTAAGACTTCTTTCCTTTTAATCTGATGTTAGATGGGTGAAATAACAATATTTAGACTGTAGAGAAATCATCTTGTGTGAAATAGCATTCTAGTAAAATGTATCAGCTTAAATGCAAGATACATGAAATTAAACTATATTATATACACATGAAGGACAAATTCAGTGGTACGGAGTTGGTTGGAAGTTCAGGATGTGAGCAAATAAGAAACAAAAAAACAACAACAAAAAAACAAAAACAAAAAGAAATTGCATTTACTGACTAAGATAGATGTAATGTATTCCATTTCTGCAGGTGAAGTGTAATTATTACAAGCCACTGGAGAAAGCTAGCAGCATGGGCATCATGGTGGCTTTTGGAACAGAGAATCTTGATCTGACTAAGCATATTCTGAACATTCAAGCAGAAGCTATGCCTCAAAACAAGGTTAACAATCCAGAAAAAAAGCCAGGTGATAACAAGGTAGATCTCAGTGCTACTGTTGCTATCATTCCTGATGTATCAGTCGAAGGGTAAGTGTTAGCCTTTGTGTGTGTGTGTGTGTGTGTGTGTGTGTGTGTGTTTGCCTTTGTGTGTGTGTTTGCCTTTTTGTGTGTGTGTGTGCGTGTGTGCATGCGTGGGTGCGTGCATGCGTGCATGCGTGCGTGCGTGCATGTATGTGTGTGTGTGTAGGAGAGAAGGAAAGGAGGGGGTGAGAGGGTTAGACCTGATATTTTTTAAGAATTTCATTTTAGAAACATGATTTGGGAGGGGAGCAGGGGAAGGGGGAGTGGACCAGATGTTTTATTGAAAATTTTATCACAGAAACATGATACACATCCACTTATGTATCTTAGATTATAAGCATGATATTTCTACTGCCTTTGAATTTTACAGACTTGCTATAACATGCACAGATTTGAAATCTGATTTCAATTAGTAATAGAATATGATGCTCTGATAGTAATATAAAGAAAAAAAATGTGCAGTCACTCTTAATGGTTAACTTAGTTTAATTAACATTAATGTCCCAATACATAATGCAATGTTTTTGAAGCCAATGTTGAATCTACATAATTAATAATTTAGATCATTATATGCTGTATGTCTGGCTTTGATTCACTTGGGCTAGAGAAAGTAGACATATTGCATGTTCCATGCCACTAAACTGATTTACCCATACCAGCTTGATATGTTTTAAACGTTTTTAATATGCAACAGCAAATTTACTTCAGGTCTGTGAACGAAAAATCACATTACTTTATGTCAATGTGCCGATATGACATCTGTGTCCCACAAAATATTGAGATAATTGTTTGTTGTTTGGTAGGTCATCATCTCCTGTGGAAGTTACTTTGACTGATGCCAAGCGACTGTCATTGACATCAAATACCGGATATCTTGATGGTTTTCATAAATCAGAAAAGACCATGGATTTGATGAATGTGACCAATAAGATTTTGGTCAGAAACAATGGCCCCAGTTTCCTTCCTGAGACAACCGTTAATATCAGTGTCCCAATGTTCCTGGTTGATGGAACACCTCTGGTGCATAAGGCTGAAGTGAAGGTAATGAATTTGAAGTTGTTAAGATTTAGCGCCCCCCCCCCCTCCCCCCCCCCAAAAACAATGTATGATTACTGTCCTCAGAAAGAGTAACAATGTTATTAATTTCATTGTTGATATGCAAGACTTACAGAATCAACATTAGACAAATTAAATCATGACAGCAGCCAACCAAAATCCCTATTGTTGCATTCCTCTCAATTGTAACATTATTTATGCAAGAAAGTTGAATGAAGATTGAGAACCAATGCATTGTGGGCATCAGTGCTTATATCACAAATTTGTCCCCGGGAGAGTTCTTCGGTAACCTGAGCAAACTCTGCTTTTGTTTTTTTATTGTTTTTTTTTTTTTTGGCCCATCAACATTAACGATAATAATACAATCTGAAAATGGCCAAGCACTGATATCATATTTAACATGACCAAGAGCAGTGATGATAAATTACTCTGCAGTCTTTTCTGAATTTAATTTATTGTGAAAGCTTTTACTGGCTTTCTTGCACTCATACCATATTTTGGAAAAGATGAAGGGAAGGTGAGTTGAGATTGGGGGGGGGGGGGGGAAGGAAAAAAAGGGGCAATGGGGCAGGGCATGACTGTACATTCTTTAAATTATCAGTGAGTCAATATTTTGTTTTCAGCTCACTACAGCGGATGGGAAAGCTGTTCGGTGTCGTGAGACGGTTAAATTTGAGTATTTGGAGGATGTAAAAACTACAACTACTTCAACAGTTGAAACAAGCACCAGTTCTTCAACAACTAGATACACTCAAAATTCGACTGGTTGGTTCCACAAAACAGTAATTCATTCACTGAGATCATTTGATGTTAATAAGGAAGATTACTTGATGTTAATAAGGAAGATAATAAATCCCTCCAAATTTTTAATCTGTTGAGGGGAAGATAATTAAATATAATAATTATTCCCAATATGCTTGAAATTAGACTCAATTTTGATGAGAAGATTTAATACCCTAAGCAAATCTTTAGAAAAGAAATACTGGGTTTCTTTAGAAGAAAAATTTAAAGAGTAGTGAAAGAAATTTGCCTCATCAGTGTCAGATGATTAATTAAATTTACAGCTAACTGAGTTGACCTAAAAAATATGACTAGATTGCTGACACACAGTCTGTACTTACTGCTTTCTAAGATACTGTACCCACCACAATGCCCACAACAACTGATGGATGGAATCCTCAACCTCCAGTGAATAGACGCAAACGGGACACAGATGACAATGCCAGGGTTCTAGACACAATATATACAGTGGTAAAAATTTTTCTTTTTTTCTTTTTTTTTTTTTTGGAACTCCCAAAAATATAAAATATGCTTTGAAATGTATTGATATAAAAATTTCCATTTATCCTTGAATACATAATATCAATATCTGTATTATGTGCGATAATTTTATTTTCTTAACCACTTCACCGCTACAACAGTAGAAGAACATCATTTGAAAGGCTATCTCAGGTGCTAAAAGATGTAGTTAAACGTCAAGTTCCAACCATCTTACCCACTCAGGAATCTGCTCGCTCTCATGAATAATTAATTCTGCCCACTCAGCTCCAGCTGACCATGGACCAATAGTCAGCCGTCCTCCTCTTTGCCAGGAGCAATCCACAGCATCAGCTATTACTGAATGTTACATGAAAATTACATATATATGCCTGACTTGGAATCTAATCGCTACCTCTTAACTCATCCCCCGTTCCACGGCATGTGGCATCTATCAAAAGATTCTATGTACTGATGTGAACCACACTGGCCAATGGTTGGAACATCAAAGTCTTTCAGTGTCTCTAGTTTTGTTTTACCCCGTCTAACCTTTCTGATATCTATGCTACGATCCTCAATACGGTGATTCCTAAGATGGGAAGTGAGAGAGAGGAATAAAGATGGACTGAAAATGAGTGAGTGAGAGAATTAGTGAATGAGTAAGTGAACAAATTGGTGCATGAGCCGTCAAGCGAATGACGAGACTGGGTCTGTTTGTTTGTCTTAGGTCTCTGCCCTGTTTCTGTGTGATTTTAGGGGCAGATTTCTTGTGATGGCTCCCTGTACAAAGAAATCGCCTCTAGAATCAGCAGGGCTAGTCAGGCGCTGGGGAGACTCCGCACCTGAGTGCTCAACCAACATAATATCTGGCTATCTACGAAACTGAAGGTCTACAGTGCTGTGGTACTCCCCTCCCTCCTCTACGGTTGTGAAACATGGACACTGTATCGCAGACACATGAAAAGGCTAGAGTACTTCCACATGGGAACTGTCCATTCCATACTCGGAATTAGCTGGCAGGACCACATCACCAACCTGGAGGTCCTGGAGAGTGCCAACTCCATCAGCATCGAGTCCATGCTCATCAAGGCCCAACTTCGATGGGTGGGGCATGTCATACGAAT
>JBCEWB010093203.1:0-12384 GCA_039654565.1 Peronia peronii
GGACATTTTCTGAGCGACTTCGTCTACGTGCGCAGACAGCGTCAGTTGGGGATCAAGCCTGACTCCTAGGTACTTCGAAGCAGGGGAGCGCAATAGGGGGACCCCGCCGATGGACAAGCTAACGTCCCGCCTCCTGTCCAGCGCGCTAAGGGTGAACAACTGGAACACTGTCTTGTCAGTGTTAATCTCTATTTTCCAAAGGTTAGCATAGCAGGCCACTGCCGAGAGTGTTTTTTGCAGCCGGCTCGCCAGTGGTGCAACCCCCTTCCCCATTGTCCAGATGGCTATGTCATCGGCAAAGAGAGCTGCCTGTGTCATCAGAGATGGCTCTAGGTCTGTCAAGAAGGCCAAGAACAGCGTGCAGCTGAGGGCGGACCCTGGGGGAGCCCCTCCTCAGCTACATGCTCTCCAGAGATGCTTCCTCTGAACCTTGTTTTTATGGTTCGACTGGACAGGAAGCTCTTTACCCAGCCATACAGTTTGTCTCAGACCTCAAGTTTCTGGAGCTTCAAGAGCAGACCGGATCTCCATACCCTATCGTAAGCCTCAAGAAGGTCGACGAACACAGCTAGCGTATTTTGCCGATTGTGGAAGCCATTGACTACATCCGTGGTCAAGCGGATCAGTTGGTCACATGCTTGCTTTCCCTTTCGGAATCCAGCCTGAAGATTCCCAAGCTGCCCTTTTGTCTCGAGGAGGCTGACCAGTCTGTTGTTCACCATGCGCTCAGCCACTTTTGCGAGGTTGGAGAGCAGCGAGATTGGCCGATAGCTTGCCGCCTCGGCCGGGTCCTTTCCACTCTTCAAGACGGGTACCACCGTGGCTTTCTTCCAACTGATAGGGAGCCGCCCCTCCTCCCATGTCTTGTTTACTAGTCGCAGCAGAGACCTTCGGCCCAGTGGGGACAACTGTTTGATCATTTCGTTACTGATTTGGTCATCCCCGGGTGCTTTGCGTACCTTGCAGCCTTGAATGGCTCGGTCGAGCTCCCCGGCAGTGAACTTCGCATTTCTCAGGAATCTCATTCCTCCGGCACTCCTCCTCCCTCCTGACTTTCCCCAAAGCCCTGTCCAGCTTAGTTCTTCTGTGGGCCTTGTTAATTTGTGCATAGTGCTTGGTGAGCTGTTCAGCTCGAGCTTTGTTGATAATAGCAAGCCCACTAGCCGTCTGGATCGGCTCCAGGGCAGTGGGGGCCTGTGCCCCGTTGAGGCGGTGGAGGAGCATCCACGCTTTCCCTCCTTGCTGGCAATCGAGGCTTCCGCACAGGGCCTCCCATTTTCTTTTCTTGGTCTGCTTGGATAGCAGCTTGACCCGGGCGGATAGGCGATTGTATCTGCACCTATTCGCCACACTCAGGTGCTCAGCGCGCCGTGCCTTACGTCTCTGCCGGACCAAGGCTTCGAGCTCCCTGGTCCAGCAGGGCCGGTAACCTCGCACTCTTCCCCTAGCTAGGCTTTGGCACGCTGCACAGAGTATGGCCTTGGTCAGGGCTGCACAGGAGTCCTCTATTTCCATGCTCTGGAAGTCTCTTCCCGCCAGGTCCCGGTCAAGGGCGGTTCGGAAGAGGTCCCAGTTCGCTTTCCGATAGTTCCAGTGTCCCCGTTTCTTGACTCTCTTCTGGGGACTACCCTGGACGCGGATCAAGATCGGCAGGTGGTTGCTCCCGATATCATCGAGCATCTGGTTCCAGATCCGCGGAGACCAGAGTCTGGTCAGGGCAGATCAATCCCCCGTACCCACGATGAAGGAGGGTCACTTCCTGACAGGAAGTACGAGTTGCTAAGGGTGAAGCGGCGCTCTCCGTACCACACTTTCGTCGGTAGGACGTCGACATTTTGGCACCTGGTGCCGATCCGTGATGCTGTTAGATCCCGTCGCACAAGGGTTGCCAGGCCCCGGCATCTGTCGCATCGGCAAGTGAGGTAGCGATAGCCAGAGATATAGGGGAAGTTCGCCATCACCCCGCAGCGTCTCCTGCAGGAGTGCCACGTGGACCTTTTGGTCTCGCAGGAGTTTGGACAGTTCTAGAGACTTGGGCCGGAGCCCGCAGATGTTGAGCTGAAGCACTCTAAAGTCTTCAGGGGGAGCCCCCGCCCCAGGCCCAGGGCTCCCCTTCTTCCTCGATCGATTTTTGCTGGCGCTGCCCGGTTGAGAGCCTACATTCACACTCGCATTCGCACTCTCGGACTCATGGTCACCAGTAGCCGATTTGCGTGAGGAGGCCTGGTGACCGCCACCTCCAGCACGGTGTATATGTGTGGGGTACACAGCCCAACATGAATTTTTATTTAGAGACATCATGATTGATTTGGGGGGGTTGTCCCGGCTTTTCCCAATCCTCAGAGGCATGCAGGGAGCAGTGCCTACCCTGGTCACTGGACTTCGTCACGAAGCGTCGACCTGACCCGGCCCAGCGCACCCCTAGCCCCACCTCTCGCCCGGCTCGGGGTGAGGCAGGGAGGGCGGCGTCAACAACCCACCCGTCCAGGCAGCAGCAGGTACCCCGAAGGTGCTGCAATATCGGTCCCCTACGAGCTCTACCAGGGCGGAGGCCCTGTGTGAGATAACCCGCTCACTCGGGCGACCTGCTCTTGTTAGCTCGTCCTGAGCCCAGCATAGAGCCAGGCTCAGTCCACACAGTTGCCGCCATGTGAAGGAAAGAGTCAGAGCTAGGTCATAGATGGAGAACCCATCGACCATGGTCTGCAATGGTGGCTCAGACCGAGGTCCTTGCCACCCATGCACCTTTTCACGCCGGTCTCAACTAGAAAGCCCCATAGGGGCTGCCAGCAGGACCGACGAAGCAACTATACCGCCACTAGACTGAGTTGGTTTACCGCCCTGAGATTTGTAACCAGGGGGCGTCACCCAATTTCACTTCGCGTGGGGTAGTTTCCCGTCTCTACTTTATAGCGTCTCTGATGAGCATGTAATTTGCCTTATTTATCTCTAAATTATGAGTAGATAAATTAATAGTGCAGCATAATATCAACTTTTGTGCTTTTTTGTTGTTGTTCATATTGTCAGTTCAACTGAGTCAGTTCACTTGTCTTCCTGGTATCAAATCACTGATAACAAAAATGTAAATATATTTACCACAATCTTGCTTTTCATTGCAGTTTCTCATATTTATGAATCAAAACTTCGGACACAATATGAATAAAAAGACAAGAAATATACCTTGAATATATTTGGAAAATAATCAGTCAAAATGCTTGTGGATTCAGCCACTTGTGTTAAGTTATGGATGAGAAAATCAACAGCATCAAATGCCACCCCTTGATTTCTGTATTGACTAGAGATGACAGTTGCAAAGAAATGCTTGTAAGTCTCTTGAGGATCATGAACAACCAAGGCACCTGATGGAGAAAAAAAAAAAAGAAGTAAAAGCTGTACACATACTGCATCCAGTTTAGACACTGAAAATTCTTGTAGCACAGACAAATGTTAGCACTCAGTTAGTTTACCATGGAATCATGAATTTGTAATCAATTCCGAAGCTCAAAAATGCACATTTAAGTTTGGCAGGTGAAGTAAATATTCAGTCAAAGATTCATTATGAATTTTAGAAGGGAGTGGTCTTCTAAAATTCAAGTACATTTTATTACTGTTAGGTAAAAAATTAAAAATTTATGTCAGGATTTTGATTTGGACTGTATTTTATGATTCACCCTTAATCACATAAAATTTTAGTTTGATGTGATATTCTTACTTTTGGTTTTGCTCATTCCTCAGAATAATAGTATACTAGCAACTCACCAAACAAATTGCAGTTTAGCTTAAATGTGGCCTCTATCAGTCAAAAATATTTTCAATGCTGGCCTACCTGCCAGGCATTTTCATGCTAAAACCTAAAACAGGGTTCACACTCCCCAGATGCCTTAAAATTCAAGGACTTTTCAAGGACTTTGGACTTCATGTAGACGAATATCTTCACAAACGTGCGTAGATGTTTACGCGTGTGTAAAAATATTTTGCTGAACAGACTTACACGTAGGCTTATACATGAACAATAGATGGTATTGCAGATCGCATGCTGGATTTGTGTTTTACTGATGCTGAAACTCACTCTGCACAGCACACATGTGCATGTAATTGACAGATTGATAAGAATCAGTTTATGTTAAGAGGCAAACCCATTCAGCCAACTGAGTGACTTATTGTAAACAGTAGCCCCCTTCAGGCATCTTACAATTACTCTTTCATTGATAAATATAATTGAAGATTCAAGGTGGGATGTAAAATTTCATTTAAAGGGCATGAAAGCGAGCATAGTTATTTATTTTTATCATTATCATTTTTTTTTCTTTTCTAATGTGTGCATGGGGCGGTAGTGTTGCAGCACTAGCATTGGATATACAATTTAAATACATCTGTACTGTGACAATCTACTTATAAATTAAGAATGACCATAAATTGACATTAGAGAGAGGTTTTAGTAAAAATCATTAAAAATGTAGCTGGCTTTCACACTTTACAATTCATTAAATCTCACTGCAACTGAATTTAGATCTAAATCAATTTGTTACTTGTTCACTTGCATCAAAAAATTACTTTTTTTTCTTTTGGTCTTTTATATAGATCTATGTAGATCGAGGCTCTAGATCTAGAACTACAGGTACCCAGCAAAAAGGTTGCGTAATACTAATACATAGATTTAGGTCAACGTAAGAACATTACAAGTTGACCAGATGATGCACAACCTTATTATTTCTTAACACACAAGGAAAGCTCTTACTTGCAGATTTACCCCATCTATAGACCTATTTATCTCTCTTATTACAATAGAGCTAGATCCAGATCTACATCCCGGTAGATCTCCGCGGAATGTTGAGCCGAAGATCTTGACAAGATCTCAGTAGGCCTGCTGACTGGATCTAGATCATGTTCTCTTTCTGTTCGTGTATCTACTCATGACAGGACTGTTAAGTGATGACCTTTTACATTATACAGTTCACAAATGGCAAACGACCGCTGAACTAAATGTTGAGTCTAGCTCTTTGAGTCATCGTCAGATCGCATTGGACCTGCAGGCCTAGACTAGGCTAGATACGCAATGAATGAAACAAAGAAAGTCATCAACATCCGGGCACATGGTAGCAAATGTAAAATACGGAGCGGCTGTCGGGCACCTTCGGTAGACGGAAAAGTGAAAAAAAAAAAAAGTCCTGTTCTAACAATCGGTCACTGAATAAAATTGACCATCCGTGCAAATAATATAAGGACTTTTTAATGGCAATGATTTCCAAATTCAAAGACTTTTCGAGACCTTGAATTTTTTACTCAAAATTCAAGGACTTTCAAGAACCGTACGAACCCTGCAAAAATTACAGGCTAAAGCCACTATAATTGCATTCAAAGTCTTAAAAAGCCATTTGGCATACATCACATAAGCGAATCCTCAGTGCAACAAAAACAGAAACAAAGCGTGCTGTACATGGTGGGTCATATGGATGTCAAATGTTAATGCAGAGGTTGAGGTAAGCATTACATTTAAGGATTACAGCAGCCTTCAACAGACTGTACAAAACTTAATCCCACTACATCACAACATGTATGATGTAAGAAAATACAATACTTTATCTGACCATTACTTCAGCATAATAAAAGCAGAAACTCACTGTGATGAAAAAAAAAGTTCAGAATGTAAACTAGCACTGGAGAGTTCGGGTTTTCCTCTGCAAGACGAGTGTTGAGTCGTTTCATTTCCTGGAAGACCCGTGCCGTGTGCTCACTGTTAAGTGTACAGGTGATGTCCAGAATTTTCACAGCTTCTATAAGACACTAAAAATATAAAATAAATAAATAAGAAAATAAATAAATTAGATTTGATACTATGTGCCCCATGTACACACATACATTTTAATGTTGCAATGTTAATGACAATAAATAAACCACAAAGTTATCCCCCCAAAAAAATTAGACCAAATCAAAAGAAAATATTTTCTTTTCATTACTTTTCAATGAACCTGCTAAGACCAGAAATCCAGTCAACTCCAGTCTGACATGGATTTTATTCAAAGCATGCAGAATTCTTACTTAGACAGAAATTTTTAATTGGTCATAGGATAATATTTTTAAAAAAGCTGGCCATACTTACAGCAACTTGAAGTTCTGAATCTGAAGGAGCTTTTGCTTCTGCAAAGCACAATATACGACAGTTTTTCTAACACTCCAGAAAATGTAGATCGGGTGGTTATCTTCATAGCAAAAACTAAACTGCAATAGCATTAATGGGATCATGGCTAATTCTTTGTTATACATAAGGTATGTCTTGTTACAATCAAAATGCATGATATTTAAACCATGTTACCATGCTATGAACTGCATAACTCTAAATATTTATTGAAGTTCATTTCCTGACTGTACCTTGAATAAAAATACAAACTCTGGAACAAAAGCATGGTCTACTTCAGGTTTAAGCACACAATAACACATATGACTGCTCTGGTTTATAATGCAGTATAGGATTATCACCTTATCTGAGTACAATTAAAGCAATATGACTAACACTCCTTACTTCTCTCACACTGATCAATCAGTCTGAGACAATAATCCACAGATCTGGGTAGCAATGATCCATAGATATTTTTCAGCAGACTCATGTTGTGACTCCCCTGTTCTCCTTCACTTTCTTCGTCATCCATATTGTTAACTTCCTTGTTCTTGTAAGTCTTCCAAACATTTAACAACCATTTGAAAAGGACAGAGAAGGTGAAAATGTTTGTGAGCTGATCCTGAGTGTAATACTGACCTGATCAAAGCACAAAAAAAAGAAAAATAATCTGAAGAATCACTATCTCAAATCAGTTATCTTTCTCTTATGAATTCCCTCTCTAAGTTACATCTGTGAAACGTGAGTTTGTGAAAGTTCAGATACTCTGCATTACATCTCCCATCAAAGATGAAACAACTGCAAATTCTGTTGTAAAACCATTAAGCTTTGACAACTGATAAAACTATCTGCTCATCAGGTATTACCTTCAATGGATAACATATCTTATACACTGCAGGAATGCACATTGTTTTGATTCTTGGCAAGACAGGTCACATTGATAATATGCATCCGAGATTTTTTTCATATTTTCCTCTCTCCTCCCTCATAATTCTCCCACTCTATTTTGCCCTAATTTTAATGTCAACATATTTGAATCATAAATAGCACAAAAATCCCAAAACAAAGAAACAAAAAGAAACATCAGAGTGGTGTGTTCTTTCTCTGTCTCTCTCTCTCTGTACATGTGCATGTATATAAAATATGCACCTCTAAGTTTATATTACTGGGGTCAGTAAGGAAATACAAAACCATATAACATTTACAGAAAAACACTTACCAATATTGAGGGCTGTAAATATGTTTGTGTTTGGGGTTCCATCGATTTCTGTGACTTTGCTTTCTTCATCCTTGCGAAAAGGATTTATTGTATGAGGATTTGGTGCTTGCATCACACTAGCAGTACTAAGCCATTGTGACAAGATGTCATTTGTCATGGTAGTGGCTTCCACATTCATATAAGATTGTGTATGAAACATGGAAATAATGGTCGCAAGTGCTAATCCTGACTTTTGGATTTCAAAGTCCTGAGACTGAAGCCACCTGAAATTGAAGAAAAAATTGGAAGACATTTCAACTGGACAAATCTGCTTGTAACTTCTAAAATCAAAATCATCATATTTCGTTCTACCCTGGCACAAATCTGTAAAGGGTTTCTTTGTCAGCACAACACTGTAATTTCTTTGGCAGTATCCATGGAATAATATATGTTTATCAATCCTCACACTGCCATAATCCATAAAATGTTTAAAGCATCAAAGATTCAAATATAACGTACCTGACAATAGCTGGTAATCCTTTGTCAAGACATTTAGACATCCTTCCCTGTCAACAAGAAAACAAAATAAATATTATCTGGTTCTATAGAAATAATGAATTAAATAATAATATTAAAAACATGATTTATGCCCCATGATGTTCTAATGCACTCCATGCTGGCCTTCATTACAATTGAATCCATTCCAAACAGACATTTTCAAACAATAGCCTGGCATTTTTTTAACTTTTCAACAAAAATCATTCATCTTTTCACAAGTGAGTGATAAAGTTGCTACTCTCCTGAGGCAAACATAAACTGCTTTTACTGCAAACTTTTTTTTTTTGCCATTGTTTACTGAACTTGCCTCAAATTTTTTCAATGAGAAAAAAATTTGTTGAAATTTGTTGTATAAATTAGATTTGGATTCAAAGCAAAATGTTACATTTCATATAATAGATTTGCAGCAAATTTCATATTTTCAGTGACTCTTATAGCTTTTATCAATTTTATACACAAACACAACTTCTGATCTTACTGTGGCAAATGTTTTCAAAAATTCATCACCTAAAAAAAAATATCATGTATGGTCAACCCTGGTCAAGTTTCAAGAAAAGAGGTCAATACACTAGTCCAGCATTCTAAATGATTTACAAGAAGAGGACAGGAGAAAAAAAATAAGTTTCACTGTATTGCCATTGCATCAAATGTGTTTAGAAGTACTCACATTTCCTCTGATGACTCTAATTATATCTATTATATATATCATGTCTTCCACAACAATGCTGTCCATATAATGATAACTCAGTGGCTACTATAAATTCAGTCAACTATAAATCTCACCTGCAATAGATATAAAGATGAAATATTTGAACTGATCTCTGCAGTATCGATATTCTGATCTGCAAGATCACTATACTCCTTTTCTGGTATTAGTTCAGCGATAATCATGTGACAAAGTGTACATTTTGTTCCTGGAGATGACGCCACCTGTCGTGATGATGAACTCACAATTTGCACCATAATTTGAATCACCTTTTGCTGAATGCTGTGAGAGAGAGAGAGAGAGAGAGAGAGAAAAAAAAAAAAAGAAAAAGAGATCCAATGAATATATTACAGTGGTCTCCGTCTAAGAACCCTCCGTCTATGAGCCCGGTCCGCTCCGCCTAAGAACCTGCCTCTGCTGTGAAACGGAATTTTTCCTCTATAATTTGCCCCTTAAAGAACCCGTTCCCGGGCACTCCCAAATAAAAAAATCTGCCTGAGAGCCCGGTATTGGGCCAAGACACCCGAGTACTTATGGTATAATTCCACATCATACCGTCTACTTGAGAGAAACGCATAGTGCTAGATGTTCAGTAAAATGGGGATATGAGTGGGGAGAACAGGTAGACAAAGGAATGGAAGTGATGGTTGATGTATGACAGAATAATCAGCCCACGTTGTTGACTAACTTGTAACCATTTCTTTGTTTGATAACACGTGGGACAGCACCTGTTATTGGCTTTGTGGATAAGAAGGAGTAAGTTTAGCCTCCTGGCTGGTCAGCTGCTCTGCTACTTCGGTCGGTCTGTAAACACTTGAGACACTTGTGCAATTATCCGTGGGATAGCACAGCAATATCATGTTTTCAACAATGATACTGTAATGTATAACGGGCAGTGTTGATGTAATTATACGCTAAAAAAGATCTGGAATTCCTATATCTAATTATAACATACACACAAGGAAGAAGGCTGTACATATTGGCATAGACAAATCTTTAACTAACAGTAATGATCAACTAATGATAATAGTGAAGACAATCTGAGGTCAGACGGGTTGCGTAACTTTTCAATCCGCCTAAGAACCCATCCGCAAAAGAGCCTGCTTTTTTTGTCTTCCGACAACCGGGTTCTTAGGCAGAGACCACTGTACTGCACAGAAAACTCCTGACTGTCAAGGACGAATATCTAAGAAAAACTTACAAATTGAACAGACACTTATTAAGCTAGATCTTTTGGAAAACAATAAATTAGAAATGACTGAAACTAAACTGGGGAAAATAAATAGCAAAGAAAACGTCAGAATCTTTTAAATTTAAAAAAAAAAGCATTACTGGCATTAACAAGTGAGGAAACCAGGAGCAAAGTCCAAAGGCAAGCCATAAAAACTTGGAGACAAAGAGGGCATAAAACTGACCTGATGTGAAATCCAAAAGAAATCAAATGTCAAGAGAGCTTGGAGATTATTTGTAATGGATTTTTACTCATTAAAAGGTTTATGACGATTATGATCATAAGAACAATAAGTTAACTCACTCAATCCCATGACCAAGATATCTCAGTTATAAGTTTGTTTCGTGCCTGTTTCATTTTCTCTCGGTAAACCGTTATAAATTTTACATGATTATTATTCCCAACCAATTTCCAGTAGAGGGGTCGTGGAATTGATAGCCTAACTTCATTTTAGATGGAGAAAACGTATGTTTTGTGAATTGAGTGAAGTTGGACATTGGGTTGAAATGCGACATAGCGACTAGCACAATCAGCTGATCTCCACATGTAAACTTGGATTTAGTTCTAGATCTAGATTTAGATCTATCTTTTAGAGTGCAAATACCTATAATGATGTGATTAGATCAAGATATGGCAGAATGATTAGTTATGAAGTCGTCCTTGATCTAGACCTAACCCTGTCTAACAACTTTCATTTTTGTCAGAAAAGTGCTCTTTTTGGCATTAATGTTGTGACAAAACTACACAGACCACATACTTCATACTGGTCATGTTTCAAATATTGTATATCATGTCATGAGGATTGAGCAATATTTAGTGATACTGACGCAATCTAATTATACAGATGAAATGGCCGGGTTTGGGGTGCAAAACCAACAAAACTGACCAGGACTGAGCGAGTTAAACAAACTCAAAATCATTACCATGGTTCAGCTCCTGCTTCAGATGCCTGTAGGATCATAAATAACTGACGGACTAGTGCACAACATTCTGCATTTTTTTCTGATGTGGACAGAAGGTCACAAATATTTGTGCAGAGCCCATCAATTTCCTCTTGACTTGCCTCTCTGGAAATATAAGCACAACTTGGAATTATTAATGTGTTGTATTTTGAAGAGTGAAACTTGGTACATTGCAACAACAGTGCATGCACTAAACAAAGTTTCATCCTTAGAAAAGAATGTAAATTTGGAGAAAATGTGCAAATCAACTTATCTAGTTGTACTGTAACATGTTGTCTATTTGGGACAAATGACACACAAAGATGACATTGATGATAGATTGCATTGGCAATAAATATTTGACTCAATCATTGGTAACTTTACAGCTTCCCTGTCACGGTCTTTTCTATGAAGGAGAGATTAATGTCAGGTTACATTTATCATTAGCATCCTGTCGGTTCCTCATCCATGACCAAGTGTCCACACCATTTGGGTAGTCACTGTGGCTGGTACTTCTTTTTTCTCCCACAGGCAAAATATACGTTTATATTGTAACAGTTCTAACACAAAAGCCATTCACTATTTTAATCCCTTCGTTGCGACGTTTTTGTCATTCCCCAATACAACACTAATTTTGGCTTGTTTGGGTAGCCATTGCATCAGTGCACAAGGCTTTTTCAGGGTCATATCTTCACATTAGCTGTGTAAGGCAAGTCTAGACTTGGATTTCTTTGCTGGAGGCCCTCCTGTCTTCAATGCTTTGCCCTTACCCCTCTACTATAGTCTAGTAGGCCTAGATTAAGATCTAAATGTAAATCTGTTGAGGACAAGGGACCAGACTGATCATCATAACTACTCGATTTTAATAACCGAGAGCTTGACTCTGGCTCATTCACATATTCTGATCCAGAATCATCATATTCATCATTTTCAGCCTCCTCACCCAGCGAAATACCCATACATGTATTTAGATCAAAAAGGGATACACGACAGCGTTTCTCAGATATTTTTGTGCGATTGCAAATATTTTCTAGTCGACTGTTTACATTCTGACTTAAACCGAATGCAAAGGTCAACTGTAGCCGCAGCAGTAAAGAAACCACCAAAAAAAAGTTTTTAAATATCGAAATGCGCATTTTTCATAGCTGAAACTAAATTCACCTAGTACTTGTGGCCATCTCTCTGTACAGGATCATTGTAGAGGCATGTTTATCATGATGTATATGGTATGGAATACAAGGATCTGGGAACCATGGTATCAGCGATTTCCATGTCGTACATGGCATGACAGTGCAATTTACCCATTGTTGTGACTTACCAGGTACGTCCGGGACAAAGGGATCAATGGGCATGAACTCCTGGAAAACTGAAATTATCTGTAGATTGGTCAAACCTTTTATAAAACAGAGTTGCTATAGGGACACGTGTCCGGTTAGTCTCCTGTGTATCTTCGGACACGGAGGCTATTTTTTGATCACGGCTGCCTCCAGTGGCGCGAAAACCAGCTCAGACCGATGATTATTGTTTGAGTTCAGTCATGGCGAAAGGATGTGTTTTCTGCCACCTTCAAAGAATTTGAGATCTGAATTAAACTTCTACAGCACTGAAATCACTTAGATCTAAATAATGGCTGCC